>JAKSZU010000006.1:2149398-2427666 GCA_026018925.1 Tupaia tana | reverse complement strand
GTGCCTGTATGTGCAAGTATGTGTGGAACCAAGTGTGCACAAGACCAAGTGTGTGCATGTGTGCGGGGCTGAGCGTGCATGCATGTGTGGGATCGAGTGTGTGCATGTGTGTGTGGACTGGGTGTGTATATGTGTGTAAGATTGAGTGTGTGCATGTGTGTTGGACCGAGTGTGTGCGTGTGTATGTGTGACCGAGTGTGTAGGGGGGACTGAATGTGTATATGTGTGGGAGACCAAGTGTGCATGCAGGGGGACCGAGTGTGTGCATGTGTGTGTGCGGGACCGAGTGTGACTGTGAGCTCTTGTGAAAACCAAGCCGCTGTGTACCTAGAGCTCTTTAGCTGACACACTGAGAAATAAAACCCTAGTGAGAAAAAGCCCAGGCTCCCGAATGTTCTCCAAGGTGGTTACTCAAGGGGGTCCTAGATCAGAGGTGTTCAGCCCGTGAGGGAGCACAGCACTCACAGGGGGAACAGGGAAGGGGTCCCTCCCCGCACTCTCGCCTCGGGGAACCTCGCCTGCAGCAGTTCGCCATGGGTGAGCTCAGGCCTCGGCCTCCTTTGAAGAAGGATGACCCCCCAAACCTCTGAAAATCACTGACTGCAAATGCTTAAGTATAAACCATGTGCTTTCCTACGGGGAAATACGCGAATGGAACTCAGTCTCATACCCTGCAAAGCCACCGACAATCAGCTTTCAACGCTGTTTCCGTCTCCTAACAACAGGTTACCTACATAAAGTAAAACAATCAACTTTGACTCAAAACCCACCTTTTAATTCCAATACTTCACACTTGAACGAAAATGCCTCTTGGATAAACTATTAGGATTTTCCTAGGTATGGCTTCAACGTCCTGAGGACTATGTTTTCTAGCTTGGGGTCCACGCTCTGTGGAAAAGCTAAACACCCCTGGTGCCCTGTGGGTGGGAGGGCCGGGGAGGTGGAACCCGCCACGTCTTCAGGGCCCTGACGTTGGGAAATGCCGAGAAGGTGGCTCTTGCCCTGGCACCGGGGACGCCTGCAGTCACACAGCAGCAGGATGTGCCCACTGGGGAGCGGCAGGGTGAGTGGGTTCAGAAGACCCAAGTCTTCGCCCGGCCCCTCTGCACCCCTGCGGGCTCCGTGGGCTCCACACCCCGACATGAGTGCATGTGGGCCTTCTCCATGCAGCCATTGCAACCAGAACCGCTGGGGGCTGCCTCGGCGCTGACCCTGGGATGGGGTGGGGTGGGGTAGGGTGACGTGAAGACACCCTCAGCTGCAAAGGCGCAGTCACTCTTCCTCCCGCGGCTTAAATTTAGACAAAGCAGCAGCCACCCGAGCACGGAGGGCTGGCAGCGGTCAGCGCTGATGGCCGGGGCAAATCCAATTAGCCGGCGGCCCTCCCACCCCCCAGCCCTAGCCGCCGGCTGCGGTTGCAGCCCTGCCTGTCCCAGCCCTGCCGTGTCCCATTTCCGCACAGATAAGATCGCCCGGGGATTCAGGCTGCCTTTCGCCCTGTGCTCTGGCCAGCGAGGACAGCTCAGCACAGTGGCCAGCTCCTATTCGCTACGAGAAATAGGGTGGCACCTCTGAGGCCTGCACTGCGTGCTGCGGGGACAGGGGACAGACGCTGATGGGGCCTTGGCGCGAGTGACAGGGCGGCGAGTCCCCTTATCAGGGCTGGCCCACAAAGGCCGCGGCCGCGTGATTAGCATTCCTGGGAGCAGCGTCAGGCCTATTTCTGTCACACAGACAGATCGAGTCTTTCACTCAGGCTCGCGAGTGAGTGACACATGGCCCGACCGGGAGGACAACATTGTTATTTGAGTTAAGAAATCAATTTGTATCAAATGTACACTGTAATTTATTTGTTGGCTTTGAAGGGAGCCGAGCGGAGATAAATGGGGCTGGCGTCCCTCCTCCCCCCGCCCGGAGCAGATAAAGTTCTTGTGAAGCTCGCGATAGCTGCAGTCAGGCCCAAAGTGACAAACATGTTTAAAGTTGCACAGTGATCTTTAAATCTCAAAAAGAACACCTTGTCGGACATGATAGAACATTTTTTACCTTTTCCCTCTATCTGTCAGAAAGCTGCTGTGACACATTGCTTTAGTATTTTTGCTGACATTTTCTTTATCAAGCACATCTGTTTGTGGTCGAAAGATGCTTATTCCTATTTTCTTCAATCTGCAGCGAGCGAAGGAACTGCCGAGCAGAGGGAGAAAACGAGCCGTCTGGTCCTGTGTGCCCCTCCCGGTGCGGGTGCTGCTGCCTAGGGCACCGCGGGTTGTGCTGGGATGGTTGCCTCTCCTCCTCCTCCTGCTCTGCACATCCGCCTCCACTTTGCCTCCATTCTCGCTGTATTTACGATGTAAAGGATTTCCATTTAAATTTCTCTTGTCTCAGAGAACAGAGGGTTCTATGTGGCTGCTGTTGCTGATGGTTGTGTGTTCAGCTGCCACTCACATGATATGCACTGCACACACGGTACACATGTCCACGCACTGCACGCACGGCACTCATGTCCATGTACTGCACACACGGTACACATGTCCACGCACTGCACACATGTCCATGTACACACTGTACATGCTGCACATACACTGCACACTTAGTACACACCGTACATGCACTACACACGATACACCCTGTACATGCTGCACATGCACTGTACACATGGTACACACTATACACACTGCACATACACTGCACACACTGTACATGCTGCACATGCACTGCACACATGGTACACACAGTACACACTGTATATGCACTGCATACATGGTACACACGATGCACATACAATACACACTGCACACAGGTACACACTGCACACAGGTACACACAGCACACACAGTACACACTGCCATCTTGAATTTAGCCTTGTCAGAGTGCACCCCAGTGCCTCACCTCTACCCCCAGGGGCACCTGATGGGGACATGGCCAGGCCCAGAGCTGTGGCACTGACGTTTGGACATTTTGGTGCCATCATTTTATTGTTTACATCCTTTCTCTTTCATTTCTGGCCTTTGCTGTAGGGTGTGCATGCTTGGCAGAGAGAGACGGACAGAGACAAATGGAGAGAAAGTGAGAAATCACCTCCGGGGGTATGGCTATGCCACGGTCCTTTCTCCTCTATTCTCGTCTTGGAATTTTGGGCACACATGCACATGCACCTGGCGTGATTCTCACGTTCCTGTCTCTGGGACTCTCACCAGGGCCAGCGATGTGGGTATCTAGTGCCCCAGTGCACCAACTGCTGGCCGGTCTTTTCCCCTTGTTAAATTTATGTATTTATTTATTTATTTTTAACTTGCTGCTTGACTGGTTACGTAAGACACAAACTCGATTTCAAGCAACCTTTTGTGGAGCTCGGGAATCTTCTTCTTAGCACTGGAGGGGCAGGGCAGGGCCTCCTGTTTGCCTGCCTCTCAGTGGTAGGGCGAGTCTCTATGGCAATTCCGTACAGGTGAAGCCGAAGTCAGAACCATGCTAAGACGGAACATCACAGGGTCCTGCTGCAGCAGCTCCTCCGTCCCCCACAGCACAGACGTCAGCAGCCCCACACCAGGAACCGCCTCAACAAGCCAGATCTTCCTTTGTCTGGAAACTCGTCCCGGGGTCGGTGCCGTCATGGCAGAGTTAGCGCTTGGAGCTGGGCGTCTGGAGGTCTTACAACCTAAGCTGATGTTTCCTAAGGAGGGCGGCACAGTCGTCGCCCTCTCATTCTGTCGCCAAGCATTCCCTGATGCCTTTTATTGTCCCTTGGGCTCTGGAGAGCAGAGAGGCGGGGGCAGGAGACAGTGGGGTCTCCCAGCCTGACAGAGAGGATCTCACGGAGGGGCCCAGGAGAGCAGTGTGCACACAGGCCATGTGCTCGTACAAGAACTAGTGGGGCCCTCCGGCAAGCCTCACTGCCACGCACCCCCTGAAGGGCACCGCAGGGGCTTCTTCTCCACTCCGTCCCATCAGTCTCTGCCAAGGCTGAACACGCTCCCCCTTGCCCTGTAATCTCAGCACCTCTCCGTGCACTCATGTGAGGATTTTTCATTTGTGGAGCCAAAATGGAGGTTCCCAGACTGGGGACTCCCCATTGCACACACACACAAAAAAAATGATCATTCGAAATATTGCAAAACTGACTCTCAAGAAAATAAGCAGAATCCAAAAAAATAAGGCGGGGAAGTCAGGGGTGAGCTGGCCAGGCCACCCGGCGGACAGCCACACCCCAGTGCTGACATCAGCTTGTTCTGTCGGGGTGACACGTTATCGAGGTGTGATTTACATACCACACAGTTCGCCCGTCGCCGTGTGCAACATGAGGGCTTACGGTCTTTGTGAAGTCGTGCCATCTTCACCACCACCCAGTTTTGAACTTTATCACGGAGAAGAACGCCGTAACATCTGGCTGTCAGGCCTTCAGCCCTCCATGGCCCCTGCCCCAGCCCCAGGCCCCCGTCAGCCCTCCCTTTCTCTGTGGATGGCTGCTCTCGACACTTCTGCAGATGTGATCACATGGGTATGGCCTCTGGGACTGCCGTCTTTACTTTGCAAACGATGTTCGCGGTTTGTCCATATTGTAGCAGGGACCCGTGCTTCCTTCCCTACGTACCTCAATAGCATCCCATGGCACAGGTGTGCCCACGAACCCTCACACGAACCCTCACACGAACCCTCATACCCGTTTCTCCATGGGCAGCAGTGGGCGGTTTCCAAGCCCAGCCGCTGTGAATTCTGCTAAGAGATTTCCCGTTTGTGCTGGTCTTTGTTTCCCTTTCTCGTGAGCATGTGCTGAGGAGCGGAATTGCTGGCTTGGAAGGTCGGTCTCATTTATCTTTCCGGGAACTGCCAGACTGTTTTTTCCGATTGGCTGTATCTATGTACCATTCAAACAAAGTGGATTAACTCTTTCCCATTAGATGGTAAATAAGTCACAGATTAAAAGAAGCATCCAAAGTGCTGTCGTGGGAAGGATGATGGAGCTGTGGAAGTCACTGCTGAAGCCCAACGAAGAGGGCAGGGAAAAGAGGATGACTGCTCAAGAATTAAAAAAAGAGGAATAGTGAAAGGCCAGCGGGTCGTAGATATGAGTCAGACAGCCTCTGTCTGCATCTGGAGTCTGCACAGGGTCATGTGTAACTGATACTTGAACAGTCCCCTGCGTTATACAGAACATGTAAAACTGTGCTCTCTATTTGCACCTTAAGAAGCAATTCGAAGGTGCACAACTCCACTTAAATGTGATTCGAAGCCACAGTGGGAGTGAAGCAGAAGCCCTGGTGTGAGTGCAGTGCGCTTGGGTTGGGGGCTCTTCCCGCTGTCTCCAAACAACCCTGGTGCTCGTCACGGCCGTCATCCAGGGGCTGTGCACCCTGTGGTGGTGATGGTGGTGACGTCACACAGGCCCCGTACTGAAGGAAGGAGACAGCTTTACAAAACTGAACAGGCTTCTTGAATGGGAATTAATGTTTTTGAAATTTTGCTTTGATTAGCTTAGTGTTAAAAAATAATAATAAAATGTTTTTATTTTAAAATATACATTTCTAGCTATTCAGTTCCCTGTTCTAAATAGCACAAGAGCTTATAAACTGAGTTTCTGGGGTTTTTGGTTTGTTTTACCCCTAATTATTTCTAAAGTTCAAGGTGATTCTGCTTATTTTCTTTCTGTGTGGTTAAAGAGCCATTTCTACAGTGTGCATGTATCTGTAAACGATACCAACAGCAGAAAGAGGCGATGCCGCCCTTCAAAAGTTACCATCGTGGAGACAACTGAAGCGGCATTTTCTAGACTGGAGGCCGTGGTGAAGCACACGTGCCCCATGACCTAAGCAGAATTAAATACACAGCCTAGGAACAGTGGGCGCCCATTGGTCCACTCAAATCCACAGCTTTGGAACTGTGCGCTCCTACTGGTCCACTTGAATCCACAACCTCGGAACAGTGGGCGCCCATTGGTCCACTCAGATCCACGCCTTAGAACTGTGGGCTCCCATTGGTCCACTGGGCGGAAACCGCCTTTGTGCTCCCCGGGGGTTAATGGCGCCCCCACAGGCTGATCCCAGGGCGCAGGCCTGCGTGCCTGTCTCTGCTCTGGGAAGCCGGAAAGCAGAGAAGATGCACGCTGGACTATGGGACGCCGGCCAGCCGACAGCGAGAGGTCGATGGCTCCTCCCATGCCTTCCCAAACAGGCTCCACTCACGTGGCTTCCTCCGCATTCCGCTCAGAACAAGGAGTGAGAACAGGTGAGTGACAAGCCTTCCCTGCATCCCTCGGCGAATACTGACCGTACATTTCCAAAGGTAGTTGGAAAATCAGGGGCCTCTGAGGTACCATTATTATTTTTCATTAACAATGTTATTCATTCATTTATTTTATTTATTTTTTATTTTTTACTTTTAGAAACTTTCACTACAAGGCACGCGCCCTCACCAGAGAGGCGGAGAGACAGAAAGCAAGAAATCACACCCCTCCCCAGGAGGGATGGTTTCCTCCACTCTCCTCTCGGGATTTGGCACACATACGCACGCGCGCACCCAATGTGAAGTTTAAACTACTGGGTCCAGGACTTGAACCATGGTTGACTACGTGGGAGTCCAGTAATGTAACCATAATGCCACGTGCTGATCGTTATTCACGTCAACATGGAAGATTTGTCCAAGGCTCATTAGACTGACATTTGAGTCCTTAGAAACAGGCCAGGAAAACTGACAGACTTCACGTGTGGGCCCCACACTTTCTAATCAGGAGTGCTGGTGCGGTAATCCAGAGTTATGGAACGTGGGCTTAAATGCAGCATCCTGTGTACCTTGCATACTGCTAAGCCAACATGAGTCTGTACCGCTACTAGAAGGTGATCTAAGAGGAACACATACAGTATCACAAAACGATTATAATTACAGAGGCCTGGTAGCGTACGGGAGCTAATTGCCAGGCCCTGAGCTGAAATCATGCAAAGATGTTCTAAACTTAGTGATTCCTCATTTTGAAACTGAATTGCTCTTAGCTTGAATTTTATGAGTTCCCGATTAGTCTCCTGACCATTCCTAGACGTCTCTTTTGAGATACATAAATTTCAGTCAAAATCACGTATGCTGTGAAATGACAGCAAGATCTGAGTGAGTCGGGTTCGAGTTACTGTTCAAACAGTATTCCAAAAATGGAGCGGGCCACGGAGGCAATTAGATGCAGATAGACGGTGATACATCACGCCGAGTGACAAAGGCTGACCGAGAAGAAGAAGGCACATTGAAAACGTACGCTTATTAAGATCCTAGAACAGTTTAGAGTATTTATTTGTTATTAAAAAGAAAGTTAATTAAAGGATTTACATTTTATCAGGCTGGCTGAAAGCTCCTGACAGGCATTGTTATACCAGGAAATACTTCATCCTCCTGCAGAGTTTAATTTAGAGCAACAACAAAGATGGAAAGAAAGAGAAATGAGACAGCAGCCATGCCGTGAGCTGCTTAGACCCTGGGGAGGCCCTCGGGAAGCGCTGGGGGGAGCCGCGCAGGCCGAGCGCCGCCAGGGCACCATGTCTTCCTGAACTGTCCCAGGCTCCGTGTTTACCAGAGGCTGCGTGTAAGTCCCATCCACATCGCTGACTACCCGGCACAGATAGGAGGCCTCCATCCAGGCTGGCTGGGATACTGTCGAGCATGGCACAGATCCCACAGGGCCACGTGGCTAGTGGTGCATTCACTCACCAGATGGGTGGCTGGATGCCCACTGCCCACCTCATTGAGGGTCTACAGCCGGCCATAGACGTTGCTCCCTCTCCCCCACCTGTCCTGCAAGGACAGAACACACTCCAGAAAATGACCCATTTGGATAACCACTTACGGCAGCAAGCTGGAGGCAAATGAGGTTGTGAGAGGCGGATACATCGTTAGTAATTGATCAGAGTCCCCACCCATGGAGGGAGCTGCCCGCCATGGCTTCTCACAGTAGAAACTCTGTGGAGCGGGCGGGTGTGGGTGCCACATAGACTGCAGCGTGTCAGCCAAATGCAGCTCCCAACCAAAGACCCCAACCCATGTGTCCATAGGACCCTACCACACCACCACGTCATAGCCAGACAATCTATGGCTTCATCTTGCCTTAGTCGCTGTTCACGTCCTCCTCCTACAATTAGAGCGGACCCTTGTGGAGGCAGAAGAGGTCTTCCGCACCCCTCTCACCCATAACCTGCACTTGCTTTACCAGAGTAGATGTAACACTTTGGTAGGGAAGGAAGAAGAGAGGAAGGGAGAGAACGACAAAAGAGAGTGAGACCAAAGAGGATGGGAGAGAAGAGAATGAAGAGCTGCCTCAACGAAAGACCAGGGACTGGACATAATTGGCAAGAAAAACTAAGTGTCTGACTGAGTTCACAGTTCTTTCAAATATTGTGTAAATATAACAGTCTGTGCCTATTCAAATCTTCTATTACTTTATCAAAAGTGATATGGCGGAAGTTTAAAAATACTGTCTCTTGTGTCAGTGTATTTTGAGCTGCTACAACATGATATAAGACTGGGTAATTTATAAGGAAAATAAATGCATTGCTCACAGTTCTGGAGGCTGGGAAGCCCAAGATCAAGGGACGTGTGGTGAGGACACTGCTGCTGCAGCGCGGCATGGTGAGAGAGGAAAGGGGACTGAGCTCGTCCTCTCATCAAGAGCCCACTCCCCAGATAATGGGTTGACCCATTCATCAGGGAAGAGCCCTCACGACTGAACCACCGTCTAGCAGTCCCACCTCCCAGTGTCATCGCAGGGACAATGTTTCCAACACATGCACTTTGGGGACATTTTCAGACCAGAGCAACTCCCATATCAGTATATTTTTCAAAAGCTCAAATTCATTGCACCCATGTTTTGAAGATTTTCAACAAAACATAAATAAAAAGCATTCAGAATCAAGTGTTTGTCACTAGAACACATAATTAAAATCCAATCTTTGTAGAAGCTAATATTTTAATATGTTGTTCTGCACGAGGATTTTGGACATAAAGTTTTCCTCCAGTGACCTATTTATGCCAAAGTTTATTTGACTCAAACATTGGCAGCCGTGGACTTGATGAAAATTCACATTCCACGTGTACATGAACTCAGAGGTCTGTCTGCTGGGAGATTAACCAGTATGTCCCAATTGAGAAGGTTTCAGGGTGTGAGGAGGTCACCACATTTCTTGTTAGAAATTACGCAGTACTGAGCCTGGTGCTCACTTTCCCGGGGAAGGTTCACTGTCTCCTGAGCTCCTGCCCTGGAGATCTCTGGGCTGACTGGGCATGATCACATCCCCGCCCTGTCTCAGGAGGTGCAGCTCAGAGCCCTCTGCCGGGGAGGAATCCCTCACCCCCGTGTGAGCTTGGTCTGTGGCAATGCTCCATCGCATCTCTGTGGCAAGAGTCCCACAAACAGCTCCTAGCCGTCTCCTCCAAATTCTCCTGTCCTTCCCTCTCTTGTCCCCAGAGACAGACCCAGCCTCTGTCTCTGGGGCTTTTCTATCTCACTACAGTGACTAGTTTAATCAACAGGAGGAGTGACTCGCTCCGCTGGTGCTTTCACTGAGAGCCATCGGCATTTCTGGTCATCTGCATCAGTTGACATCATGCGGTACACCCGAGGAGGGGGCAATGGTATGAAATTAGGGGACAAGGGGATGTACGTGCTCCAGGGTAAGCCGGAACCTTCCCCCCTCTCTGGGGACTGTCCAGCCCTCTCTCATTCTCTGTGGACATCTGAGAGGCTTAGGTTCTGTCTCATGAATGTAATCAGCCAGGCATTGCCGGGATGGGGGTCTTCCTATCATGATCACTGAGCTCCCCTCACTCAGTTAAGGTCTTGGGCCCTCCTTTGGGGAATAAAAACGAGAAGGGGGTGATAGGACAATGACAGCCATGCAGGGGAGGCTGGGTTCCAGGCCCAACGCTGACTTGACACCTCAGACCACCTCCCCGCTTAAGGTTCGTCCCCGTCCGGACACATCCTTCTCGCCCTGCGGAGAACGAGCAAGGGGGCGGCAGGGCCTGCGGCATCAATTCCCCTGTCACCCCAGGTCCCGTGAGCACCCCAGCTGCTCTCCTCAGCTGTCCAGATTCAGGGTCGTTAAGGAAGGCAGAACCCTCACCCCAAATACCACCGCTCTGCTTCGACGTAAGGCCTCTCTCTCTAGAAGAAATACAGTGGAAACGAGGAGGCGCATGGGGAATTGCGACAGAAGTGAGTGGCACCTCCGGACGTTTCCGAGGTGCCCGAGTGTTCCCAAGCTGTGGCGAGTTCTAGTGGGCAACACGGACCGGCGCCCGCTGCGTGGCACTGTGCGGTGTGGCATGGCCGTGTGCATGCGTCTGAGAACCCTCCTGGGCTGCAGGCACGGCAGAGGGCAGAGCTGCTGTTCGTGCTCAGCGCGCCCTTCAGTGTCTGTCGGCCCAGGGCTATGTCTCCTCTCCCCCAGGTCTCTCAGTCTCCGAGCTGTCTTTTAAAAAGAAACATGCTGTCCTTGTTATGATCTACACAACAGAATTGTGCTTTATTTATTTATTTATTTATTTACTTCCTCTAGCTGGGGGTCTCATGAGAGGAACCCCACATTCTCACCCTTTCGACAAAAACTTTGAGGCTCGCAGGCCACAAGGCGATGCAAAAGCAACTGTTCAGAAAGTCAGCTCACGTCCGCTCACAAAAGGGAAGGATGAGAACGTGGTCCTGGGAGGGACGCCGCCGCACTGTCTTAACTCTGCGCGTTCGCCACCGCCACCGACTCCAAAGCTGAGATCCAATGACGCCACCAAGGCTGCTCGTCACACACACAGGCGGCTGGGGACTCCGGCTTTCTTCTCTCATCAAGGCTTTCCTCTTCACACTTAAAACGGAGAGGCGTTTCTCTGAGCAAACGCTGACAGCACAAGCTGCTTTCTCAAGGCAGGAAGGTTGCCTGCCCCCAGGCTGCGAGCCGCGAGGCACGCGTGGACGGCCTTCCCGCCTCCGCAGCTCCCTGCGTCTGCAGCTGCCTGGCCAGCCGGGCCCAGGGAGCCGGCAGTCGCCTCTGCGAGGCCAGACTTCCAAATTGCCTAGGCGAGGATAGAGCTCGGAGCACCTGCTGGAGTCCGCGCAGGCGTTTGTAAACACAAGTAAGCCTCCGCACACACCAGACTGCAGCCTTTATACCTACCAGGAAAAGAAAATGGTGTCCAAGAGGAGAAAGAAAATGCACCCAGCGTAGGGCACATGGCACTTACTGTACCGGGCTGCGTGCTGGAGGCCACGTGGCAGCCCTGGTCCTGAGCCCCAGGCTGGCCTGGAAACAGCCGGGACCCTCAGGAGCTGGAGCACTGGGGAGGGGGTATGTTCTGTCCCCGCTCTCTTCCCCCCCCCCCCCCCCGGCATGTGTGTGCACCTGCACTATCATAATAAAAGAGATATTATGACATTTTGTCACATCTGACTATCTTCTTAATAGACATATGCTGTCATTAAAAAAATATATTGTGACATCTTGTCACATTTAACTATCTTCTTAATAGATGCTGCGGAAGATGAATTACCTTCTGTTACAATATACAGCATTAATGTGATGACTAACACATTGAGAACCAACACATTCTACACCTCGTGAAACAATCTGGTTTAGTTTGTTTACTTCAGTGTGAGCCCTGGATTCTCAGCCAGTAATGAGGTTGATCTTCACTTCGGGGCGGCTTGTTTCATGCCAGCAGTCTGCTGAGAGATGTCTCCTTCTCAGATCAAAACACGCTGTGAGCTTTAAACAGAATACAGTTTAATTGTTGTCACTGAAGCCAAATTAACTGAGATACAAATTCCCCACGACCAGAGTCTGTGGGCTGGCCACTCGTCTGACTAGCCCTTCCATTTCCGTCCGTTCGCCGCACATGGGAATTAAAACACTCGCCTGCAGTGTGTGCTGAAGGGAATGTAAGTGGCTTGAAGAGCGATATGAAGGATTTCCTCATAAAGCATGGATTGGTGGGGCCACGCGTGCATGAGCCTGGGCCTGGGACCCGGGTGAGCAGCAGGCCCTCCCATGGTCCTACCTGCCTGTGCTGAGCTGGTCTTGGAGCGGAGCCACAGGACTGCGGGCCCTTCGCACCATCAGTAAGTGCCTTCTGACAGGGGTACGGGTGGTCACCTCTCAGGCCAAGCTGCAGCGATCCAGCTGTGGGGTGGGGCAGCAGCATTGTCCTCCCTGCGGTGGGCACTCCGAAAGGGAAGCCCACTCTGCACCAGCCACGAGATAACCAGACTTTCCTCCCGGCCTCACCACTGGCCTTCAGAAGGAAACGTGTCGCCCTGGGCTGCCTACCCAGCACCAGGACTTGGCCGTCGCTGGGATAGATTATGGGCTGCCCTTACACACCGGCACTGGCCGAGTAGTTAACAGCAGTTGCTTTCCACGAGCACACTCACCAGCCCTTTACCAACATAGCTACAAGTCATTTACACTCACATTCTTCACGCCTGGGCGCATCGTGCAGATGGGTGTGTCTCAGTCATGGAAGAACCCGGCACGAGGAAGGGAAGGGGTCAGTTGCACAGGCCAGGTAGGGCATTGTACACAGTGGGGCACAATTATAGGGACGCTTTCCGCTTGCAGTAAATTTCATCCAGCTCTCAAGTCTGTAGTATTTAATCACATTTTTCAAGTTTTCCAAAACTGCAACTTATCAGTAAAATAATTTTTAAATAAATATGTAGAAAAATTGAGTTTGTACAAAGATACACAGAGAAAAGTCAATCCATGTTCAGAACTGATTAGACAGAAAACTCACTCGCTGTGTTTCAGTCGGACACAGAGGTCATTCATTGACACCTTTCTGGTCTACAAGATGTAAATCATAAGAAAACGCATTTCTTCCTTTGGCATTTGTCTTCGGTTGAATATATGCATGTTACAAATGACAAAACCATGGTCTGGAGATGCTACCTACTGACCATGGTCCCCTGGAAGGAGGACTTTAGAAGGTCATTTGGGCACAGATCTGAGTAATCATGGCCTACTGCATCCTCTCATTACATTCTGTGATGGAGCAGATCAAATGCAATACTATTTCCTCAAATTTTTAGTTTTTCTTGGAGAGGTTTCAGCTGTAGGGCACATGTGCTTGTCAGAAAGAAAGAGACAGAGAGACAGAAAGCGAGAAATCACCCCCCAGCGGGCATGACCATGCCACAGTCCCTTTTCCTCCATTCTCCTTGAGATCTTGGGCACACACGGACATGCTCCTGGCATGAGTTTAAGCCACCGGGCCTGGGACTCAAACCACAGTCGGCTACATGGGAGTCCAGCAACATAGCCATTATGCCAATAGCTAGTCCCACCATTTCCTCAAATTTTAAAGAGTTAATTTATGTTTCGTGTTTGTGGATCAAAACTGAACAGACTTTCATTGTCTAATATTTGTAAAGTACAATCTACTATCTGTCAATGTGTAGACTGGGAGAGCTTCCTTTTGTTTTGTTAGTTTTCTCAATATAGAACATAAGTTGGGCTGAAAGGTGGGTCAAAAAGCTAGAGCAGTCAAGTGCAGAAGAACAACAGAAAAGACACAAATACATAATTTTATTTCTCTTTCCCTCAAGTCTGATATATGTACATATGACAGGTATTTATTATTCATTATGCCTGTCACTATATGACATGTATTTATTTTGTCTGAATTTCTTTCATATATATATCAACCCCACGGGGGCCAGAATCACTGCCTTTTGTACTTACTTATGTATCCAAGCACCTTGAGGAGTGCTTGGCCCACAAATCACTGTGGAGTAAATAAGCAGGTCTCCCCATTCCGTAACTGTCTGTGTGAGCAAGAACTCTGTGTTCTCCAGAGTCTAGTCAAAGGATTTTAGTGCTTGGGAATTGCTTCTACTCCCAATTTTTGTTATCTTCTTCCCACCCACACTTTAATTTTTAGTACTAGGGTTACATGACTGTATTAAGCATAAATCCCAGGTCACATACAGAGTGACCATAGGTCCGTAATGGTATTGGAAGATGTGTGGCAATGCTAAGGGCAAGATGATGTGTAAGACGGTCTAGGAGAGAAGCCTTCTTGCAAAAGATGAAAAACAAGTGAAATGTTAAAATGTCTTTTGCAAGTATTTCTCCCACTCTGTACATTGTCTCTTCACTCCATTGATTGTTTCCTTTGCTGTTCAGAGGTCTGTTGTTGGAGGTAATCTCATTTGTTTATTTTTGTTTCCATTGCCAGTGCTTTTGAGGTCTTATCCAAAACATCCTTGCCCAGACCAGTGTCATGAAGCATATCGCCTATGCTTTTTTTCTAGTGCTTTTGTATTTGAGGTTCTACACTTAAGTCTTCAATGCATTTTGATTTGATTTTGCTAAGTTGTGAGAGATAGGGTTCTAGTTTCATTATTCTATATCAAATTTTCCCCGGTTATTTATTGAACAGACTGTCCTTTTCCTGATTACGTTCCTGGCACCTGTGTCAAACCTCATCTGGCTGTAAGTGCATGGCCTTATTTCTAGGTTTTTGTTTTGCTTCGTTGGTTCTTGTGTCTGTTTTTATGCCAACATCACACTTTTTTTTGCTACTATTGTTTTGTAGTTTATTTTGAACATTTATTGTAATGCTATTCCCAATAGCCAATAGCCAAGATATGAAATCAATATAAATGTTCATCAGTGGAAGAATTAATAAAGAGAATGTGGCATATTGACAGAACAGAATGCTACTCTGTTGTAAAAAAATAAAATAATAGTACAGTCCTGTCATTTGTAGCAATGTGAATGAACCTGGAGAACAAAATGTTAAATGAAATAAGTCAGGCACACAAAGATAAATATCACATGTTTTTTCATAAGTGGAAGCTAAAAGTGTTAATCTTACATTGTAGAAATAGAGACTAGACAGTAGTTACCAGCAGCTGAGGAGGTTAGTGGGGAGGAGGGGCTAGGGAGAGATTGATCAATGAACACAAAGCTGCAATTATATAGGCGGACGGAGTTCTAGTGTTCCACAGTGGTAGGGTGACTAAAGCTAATAATACACTGTATAATTCAAAATATCAAGAAGAGAGGGTTTTTGATATTTTAATCACAAAGAAATGACAAATTTTTGAGGTGATAAATATGCTAATTATGCTAATTTGCTTATCACACACTGATACAAGTATCAAAATATCACACTGCAGCCCACAAATATGTGCAATTATTATACGTCGAGTATTTAAAAAACAAAAACCCGACAATGTAGTTTTGACAAATATTTTGCAAACCATAATAAAGATCCAAACAAAACTTTTGTAAATGCGTCCAATAGTATATGACAGGCATTTATTACTGTCTGAATTTCTTTTTTTCTTTTTTCTTTCTAAAAGATTTTTGCTACAGGGCACACGTGCTCACCAGAGAGACAGAGAGAGACTGAGAGAAAGAAAGAGAGAAATCACCTACCAGGTGGGATGGCCATGCTGCAATCCCTTCTCCCTCATTCTCCCCTTGGGATTTTGGGCATGCATGCACACACACCCAGTGTCAGTTTCAAGCTTCGAGGTCTGGGACCCGAACTGGCCATATGGGAGTCCAGCAGCATAACCATTATGCCACCTGCTGGTACCATTATATGAATTTCCTGAGTAGGACTCTACAGCTGTGGGCCAAAGATATACGAAGGCATTTCCCACCAAGTACAAAGGAGAACACAGAGATGAAACTCGATGCTTGGTTAAGTTCATGTATCCCAAGAACTCTGTGAAGTCTGACATGTTCTTAAAATCTCCACCAGAATGAATAAAACCAAGAAACCATTTTCCTCAAGCTCTCTACCCTGTGCGGCCTCCTTTTCAGATGAAATGCCTTTTAGGTTGCGTATGCCCAGGACTGTACCATTCTCCCATAGTATTTCCATGTAGCATGCCAAAAATTATAGCAACTCAGTAAAGACAAAAAAAAAGTATATAATGTCTTTGCCCAAACATGGCATGAGTTTGACCTCACTGTAGGGTTTTCCTTCTTTTACAGCTTCCCCTGTATTTATTTCATTCTGTCTGGTATAGATCTTAAAGAATGCCGCAGAGCCATTTTGATTTCTGACCTGTCTAGTCTGGGGACAAGCCATTTGTCAAGAAAAATCCTAATTCTTCCTGGGTTAGGCTGCCATGTTAAACCAGCACAATTGCATTAAGAATCGTCTCTTGACTTTAAGGCAAACCATGCATCTGACTGGCCTGGGGTCTGTTTCACCACCTGCAGCTTGCACAAGGGACTTGACTGGCTTCTTAAACTGGTGGCTCCGGCTCCCTCATCAGATCCTGTTGGCATCAGCCAGGCCCCAGGCATACAGAATTTGACCCCAGACTTTCTTTCCGCCGCAGCAAGTGTCAACCACCAAGACATGCATTTGATGCTAAGTGAGCGTATGGAACTGCACATACAGGAACTTGGCTGAGTTAACCATGGATAGTGTCACATGAAGCTTTAATAAAACAAGAAATAAGTTAGTTCAACATCACCTGTTGGAACGTCTGCAAAATACTGATTTTTAATTGAAAACAACTCTTACAAAGATTCCAAAACAATCTACAAATACAGTAAAAACATTTAAGCAGAAAAAGAATGATAATAAATGTCTAAGTGGAAAGATAAACTGACAAAAGAATTTCTGGACTTGAGCAGGTAGAGAGGAGGAGGCAGAAGATGACCACAGTGTATAAACAAAATCATCCAGTAGAAAATGGAGAATGAAGTGTTTTTCAAAAAACTTGGGAGGCTTATCTGATGATGAAATTAATCTTAGTGGTATAATTAAAAATTTTAAAAATCAGCATTTACGATTATAAAACACATGACTTAGATAATGTTCATTTACCCAGAAGTAAGAAAATGTTGTGCTTCCCCCTACACTCAGGGACACAGTCTGCCCTGGCCACCAGTGCTGAGTCAAGTCTTGGCCACTTTCCCCTCCCACCCCCAGTAAGCAGTAGCTCCTCTTTGCTGAGTTGGAAGTTCCAGTTTTCCTCCAGTGTTTAGCATTCTGGATTTTACCACCAGAAATAAAATAACAAAGAGAAAGTCCACTTAAAATTGCTTAAATATTTATTTTCAAATTCTGGGAATTAGATAATTCCCTAATCACCTTAATTAAAAATATGTGTCTTGCTAAGGGTTCAAATACATAGTATGACACACACATAATATGAAGGAAATCCATATATTGATGATCAGTTATTTCATCAAACATGTGATCTACATCTTTCTTAATGGTCAGAGGGCATGCATGTGCATGCTCCAGAAAGTGGGAGAGGAAGAAAGTGCCCCCAGCGAGCCATGGGCAATCGCTTCTGCTTCATGTCTTCACCCTGTTGGAAATGTAGGCATTCATGCACATCTTCCCAGCATGTTTTTCAAGCTACTGGGTCCTAGATTTGAACCATGTGGTTGGCCATAAGGGGGTCTGGCTCCCTTCACCACTAGGCCACCGAGCCAGCCCTGGTCTACATTTAGAAAGAAAAAACCTTTGAGTCCTGTGGTTAGCTGTATAGCTCCTTCGGTATTGCCTTCAACTCTCAATCAGGAGATGAGAACACACTCGAGGGAAACCCTGGGCAGGGCTGGCCCTTTGAAGGCTCCATCCCTCCCTGGCTTCTTTCTTATCTGTAGTTGGGGTCCTCTGCCGACCTCTGTGCAATCCTGGAAGTGTTAGTTTCCTGTGACTTCCATAACTATTACCAGGGATGGGTGGCTCAGACAACGGGAATTTACAACTCACGGTTCTGGAGGCTGGAAGTCCACAGTCAAGGTGTTGGCAGGCCTTACCCCTCCAGAGGTTGCACTGGGAGTCCTTCTTCCTCTCTCCAGCCTCTGGGGGCTCCAGGTGGTCCTTGGCTGTGGTCACATTGCTCTAGCCTCTGCCTCCATCATCACACAGACTCCTCTTCTGTCTTCCGTTGCATAAAGATGCTTGGGTTTAGGGCCCACTGGATACTCTGGGATGATCTCCCATCTCTCCACCCTTAAATTAGTCCCATCTGCAAAGACCCTTTCCCAGTTACAGTCAATTCAAAGGCATCGGTGATAAGGATGGGTGTGCATTTTATTTGCAGGAGCCAAATTCAGCCTACGACCCTGGGCAAGGCACCTTTCTTACTTCATGTATGTGTCTCTCTGATATGGCCTTCCCACGAGGAATGTACCTCAGGAGGAAAATCATCCACTAGGTCGTTAGAGAAACCCGAGATTCCGAGTGTAAAGAATTTCACATAAACCTATGTCTTGCACCACTAGTCCCACCCGAACGGGCAACGGTGTCATGAAGGATGTCTCCACGTAAGCAGAACAGCCCTTGTGCCCCACGACTAGCCAGCAACCCTCCCAGCCATGAAGAGCCCTGCGTTTCATTCACAGACACAGCAACCTCCGTCGGCCTCATCGGCCTCCGTCGGCCTCATCCCAGCCCAGTTTCCCCAGGTCGTTGTTTCATTGGCAGGCAGACTCAAGCACACTTCCAAGAAGTCACATTGATTGGTTTTTCTTTCAGCTTCCACAACTACCGTCACTCTCTTCTTTCTCACCAGATCCTGCTCTAAAACCATCTCTACGAAGAGTTTTCTTCTTTTAAAGTTTATTTGTTTCTTTTATAGGCCAGAGAAATATATAGAGAGAGGGGCACCCCCAACAGAGTCTGGATGTGTGACACACCCTCGGCCTTCAGGCAGCTCTGGGTTGTGGGCACATGTGCCTGGAGCACCCAGGGAGGCCTCTGGGCTTGAACTGGGAGATCTGTGTAGGACTGCCTCCCGGAGTGTCTTCTTTACTGCTGTGCTACCTTCTGGCCCCACTACAAAGGTTTGCAGACTGGTTTGATGTTCTGCGGTTTTGGCTTCGGCACAGCCCTCCCCCCAGGGGCACTGCTGAGCAGCACAGGCCTGAGTCTGTGGGCACCAGACACTGGAACCTCCTCAGAACACACTTCGTCAGAAACGCCTGGGAATGAGAATCGTGCTTCATTTCAGCCGTGCCTCTGACCACCTCCCCTCCCACTGGGCCTGTCCTGCCTCCCAGTCCGGGACAGTGTTTGGAGCAGAGTGTTTTACCACATGACTGGGCTTTCCCACGGCCTCATGAAGGTCTCCCTCGCCCTTGACACAGTTCAGGTAAGGGTTCAATGACATTGGCTGCTCCTTTTTAATAATTCATTCCACTTAAAATTCAGAGTGCTCTGCTGAGACTTTAATAGGGCCATGAAACCCTTCCAAAGGCCTCATGAATATTGAAGTTCTGCTGATTCTGTGAAGGATTTACTAGTTCATGCAGACAGTCCACTGGTTCGAGCTCTCTCAGGTACTGCTAATCACCAGGTAGTTCCAGAATCTTCGCTGTCCACAGTACAGTCCTTGGCCATGAAAATGCCTTTTGAAGAATGTTCTCATTCTTAAGAGCTTCAGCAGAAAAGGATGACAAATACCTCAAGCCTTAAGGTCTCGTGGTGACCAGAGGTCTGAGAGGACATGTTCCAGTAACCCTTACCACTGCAGTAGGGACCGGGCACAGTGGTCTCCTTGGAAGAACAGAGGCGTCGTACCTGTATTTGTACAGAGATCTTTGCCACGGGTCGTTCATGCTCAAGCCAAACTTCACTGAGCTTTCCTTTACTAGAGCTGCACTACCTGGTCCCCTTCCCAGCTATTACGTACGACTTATGTTTCTACTTCAGTAGTTTCTGTGAGATCCCAGATATGCCCTACAGAAGGAATCATAAAACTAAGTAAAATTTTATTACCAGGGAAAATGCCCATGGCTGTAAAAGTCTTTTTATAGTGGAAATGTTTGGTTTTAATATTTAATAAGCACAAACCACCATAAGGAAACAAAACATTATGTTCAATCCCTTGAAGGATGGTGAGATCTGAAATGGTACAGGTGAAATTTTATCTGATGTAACTAGAAAGGACTTGGATATACTTCAAACTTAGATCCGGGGTCCAGATGTCTGGGTTCCCTCCATGGCAAAGCCCGTGTGCTTCGGTAACAAGTCGATCGACTGCTTGTTTAGAGAAATACAAAGCCAGGGAAGTGAAGACCTACAGGGACGTGGATGAGACGCACACTCCGACGGTGGGGAGGGCGGAACTGCTCTGTTGGGAAGTAAACCCAAGCACAAGGAAATGCCTCAGTGGCCCTACTGTGGGTCAACATGAATGTGACAGTTTACAAGCTGAGCAATTTCTCCCCAAATTCTTTGGAGACTGGTGAGTAAACGTCGCTACCATCATCCACAAACGCTTGGTGACGTTGCCATGGCAACAGACCTGGCATTAGACCACTAACAGCAAGGGGTCACAGGTCACCTGTGTCCACTTTGGAACTGCTTCCTGCCCTTGACTTTTGGGGTTTATATCAGCCCATTCCTAAAGCTCCTGGCTCTTAGAGCTGCTGTTTTCTTTCTCCTGACCCTGATCCGCGAGTCACCATTTCCAGGAAAGGCACGCACCAGGTCCGTTGCTGCGCGGGAGAGAGGAGAACAACTTGGAACTAAAATAAAGAGAGTCCTGGGATGAGATTAATCTTTGAAAAGCCAAAAGTATGAGAGCGTCAGCCTGATGGCCTAGTGGTTAGCGGCGCTGGGTCCAACGTGGCCAATCATTGCATTTAATTCCAGCCCAGCAGCTTAAAAACCCCCTCGGCACATGTGCACGTGTGCCCCAAATCCCTACAGGATGGAGAAGTGGGGAGAGGGGATTGTGGCATGACCACCCACCATCGGGGCGACTTCCCCTTCATTCTCTCTCTCATCTCCAGCAAATGCACACACACAGGACACAACGTAAACAGGAAAGTACGCAGTGAGTGCAAAACCAGACCCTGCGTGAAGCACATGAGTGAGAGAAGAATGCCCCTCTGGAATTATGTGGACAAGATATAAATAAATATGTTACTTTGTTAAATGTGCTACTAATTGTGGAAATTCACCCCATGAATTACAGCAACTGCACAGCTGTGAGGCCCGTCTAAGCATGTCCCTCACTGTCACGTGTCCCCTGTCCTGTAACACGTGCTGTCCCTGCACTGCATGTTCTCCAGGGTCAGGAGTGGGCGGTTTCCACCCGGGGTGCTGAGGCTAAGCTGGCACTCTAAAGGCACCACTGCCGTAAAGCCACTGCTCTGAGGCCAGAGGTGGCCTGACTGACGGCAACAGCCCCCACCTGAGTAGCGAGTATGGGGACCCAGCCCACGCAGAGCTGGGACAGCCCCGTCACTTAGCGTTTCTACATGTCCACGCCAGTCCGCACAGCGCTGGGTTCACAATTAGGAATTACAAATTTAGGTCAAACAGACAAAACCCACGAACCATTCTCAGTCCAGAAAGAGCATGTCCTTCTAAGACCTCAGCAATACAGATCCAGGTGGTTAGGTGACATGGCACAGCAAAAGGAAACCCAAGTCAGTCCAGCCTGACTGCCGGAGGGGATGCTGGCTGCTGCTGGGGCGGGGTACACGTGTGCACAGGTGTGCTGGTTAGGACGCTGACTTGTCAGGCAAACAGGAGGAGCGACGGGCGGGCTCCTTACAAGTGGCCACCGCCACGCTATACTTCTGGGACACTCCATCTCCTTGTTCGGAGCCTGACTCTTACAGGTGCTCAAGGTTTGGAAGTTTTCTGAAATGACTTACCCAGCAGCACCCTATTGGCACACCTCGGACTCACTGCACGGAGCGCCACACTGACTTCGCATTCACAGAGGCGAAAGCAGCAGCAAGCTTTTAGACTGGCATTACTAGGTAACGACATCGTGTATGAAAAGGCTACAGTCCTATGGACAGGCAGACCACGTCGTGGGTCACATTCCCCTTGCAGTTTGCTCGGGTTTACTTCAGGTAGTGGTCACCGCACTCCAGTGTATGGAAAGGGGCCCACGATGCCTATGGGAGGCCGTTTTCTCTACCCGAGAAGCCGACTCAGTAGATGACGGCCTGCATTTTGAATGTTTAACACGTTTCCTGACTCACTTTGACATGGGCACTCCATCGACAATACTTTGAGGAGTATGCTGTAAACCCTGATTGTATCATTTTAAATTTGTAATCATTGCCATTGGTAAATTCTGACGAGGAGAAGCAACGACACTGTCTGTTAAAATCAGCCAAGATCATTTCAGAATCATTCAAGAATCACATTCGATGTTGCTTGACCCTGGCACAGTAAAGGCCAGAGTGCACAGCGGATGGTTGCCCGTGCTGTCTGCAGGGCTGCTCCGGGGCTGGCTGCCCCTCCTGCTCGTACCAGCTTGGTGACATCCAGGCCTTAACGCGGCGGTCCGAGTGAGGAGCGTCTCCTGATGCGCGTGGACATAGGAGAGCACCGCGCTCAGATGGGGGTTAAGTGGGCTCCTGTCCATCTCAGGGCAGGAGATACCCCAGGGCTTGACACAGAGCACACGGTTAGTAAGCATCGGCCAGTGGCATGTTTACTGCTAGCTACTTTCCATTATTGCATTTAACTCGTTTCAGAAGCTGGTTGTGTATGGTATTTAATACGTCAAATTATCTAAAGAAGAGACATTATAGACCCATCTAAGATTACACAATGGTTTAATGAAGTTGAGAACTAATGACCTCATGAGGGACCTCAGTGTGCTGTGGCCGACCTTGAACAGTGATCTTACAGCTGGTTTTGCAAGTGTTTTATTTAGCATTGTAATAATCAGTAGAATTTTTTAATGGTAAAGAAGATAAAATAATAAATTTCAAGATCAGTAAATGATGTGGTGGTTAAGGCCCCAGATCTCATGTGATCAACTCCAAGGTTTGAGTCCCAGACCTGGTGGCCTGAAAAACAGGCGATGTCCATGCGCATGTGCCCCCAAATCCTGAGAGAATGGAGAAAGGGTTGCAGTGTGGCCATCCCCCCCCCCCCGGGGGGTCAATTTCTCACTTTCCCTCTCTCTTTCTCTCTCCACTGAGTGCATGCACTCGGTGGCAAAACGTCTAAAATAAATGATAACAATAATAAATTTCTCTGAGAATCGTGTAGTTCCACTGAGGCAACGTTCCCGAAAGCAGCTGGATAAACGGAAAGTACAGACTGGAGGACACTCCACGTCGAGATTAATCTCACCACGGGGAAGCTGGCACGGCTAAGCCTCTTAAATACACAAGTGCTTTAACTCTTCTAATTTTCACAGGAAGGGGATTCTTTTCTTGAAGAGAATCATGATTCTCTGGCTTAGTTCAAGTATACATACGTGTATGCTCTGGGCTTCTGTACAGGCTCACACAAAGCACCAACAGAACTCTGAATCCCAAAATGACAAGTGTGAGCAGGCTCTTGAAAGACAGGCTAAGCAAGCATAGTGATCGAGAGACAGAGTCCAGGAGCCACCTGGTGAAGAGAACTGCGGTTAAGTTGAAAGTCTGAGTGACCCCCATGTGATATGCTGATACATCAATTGTTTAAAATGTGGTTTTTGTTATTATCAGTATTTTAAATGCTATGGGGGAGAATGTGTATATGGATCCGTATAGCTAGGCCTGTCTGTCTAGAGTGGAAGCAGGTAAGTAGATGGTAATAGGTAGATAGGTGATCCAGACAGATGATAGATAATTAAATGCCTCAAGTGGTTGAACAGTGACTTTTGACCTGTCTTATGACTGCTTTTCTTAAAAATGATCAATTTTGTGGACTTTAACTATCATCAAGTAATACTGAACTGAAAGCATAACTGTCACTCTTATTCTGCTAGTATCATGTCTTCTGACGTGGAATCATAAATGTTGAAATGTGTATGTATGCATGCATTGGGTTTATAATCAGATCACTCCTCCTTATCACACACACACACACTCTCTCTCACTCTCTCTCTCTCTCACTCACACACACACACACGTTATTCTCTCTACTAGGTATTCTGTCTTTCCGGTGGGCCATTGCTGCTAGGAGTGGAGTAAGGGTCTCCATGATGCTGGCAAGTCAGGCATGACATGGACTTGTCACACACATGCTGCGACTGTCACACTTTCTGTGAAGAACCTTAGTGTTCAAGGCTGCGACCACCCCACACTGTCCTCTCCCCCTCACCTAGCCCCATCAAACCACGCTGGCTCTAATCCCAGACATGGCATGTATCATTTGATAGCAATAGTAAAATAACAGACTGGTATTTCGTGTTTTGTTTATGCTTGAAAATATTGTGTATTCTGCAACTGGTAGGTATTGTATGTACATATACATTGAGTATGTGACCCTCTGAGGAGGGTTGCTCAAATAGTCCATACACCTAAATCTGGCACAGCTAAAACACCTTGTTGTGCATGTTGATATGTCTTCTAAATGTGGTTAGTGTTGTCTGTTTACAGGAAAGGCATGTTAAACTCCCCTGTCATGGTTATAAAGTTACCTATTTTTGTTCCATTTATTTCTGTCAATTCTTACTGTGCAAGCACTGGGACTACATTAGAAGGTATATGCAAATTTAGACTTGTTATACTTGCCTGGTGCTGAATTTTTTATCAAGATAACATGCTCCACTTTACTTTTGTCAATACTTTTTGCATTATAATTTCCTTTAAGATCATAAAACACTGTTTTAAGAAAGTATACATGCTTTAGACATACAAAGTAAGTTTTGACATGATAAATGCAATGACACTAAGTCCAGAAGATATAGAGATGAACTCCAAGGACAATCCACCACACAAGGAAGAAATAGGAAGAAATGCTTGGCCTGGGTGGATGCCTTCCATTCAAAGAAGAAGAAGAAAAAAAAACCACAAGATTTGCACAAAAAAGAAAAAAGTAACATTTGAAAAACATAAAACATATTGTAAATGCAATTTAAAGTAGGAAAATATGTATTTATTAAAAATCACTTGAATTTCCTCCCCAAGTAGAATAAAACATGGATTCTATAAAAAGTGAGAGGAAAAAAATGATAGACTATATTAAAAAGAAACTGTAAGAGCTAAAGATAAAACTAAATAATATGAAAATTAGAATTTAGAATAGTATAAAGACCAATGCTAGAGAGGACCAGCAGTTAGCGTAATGGCTATGTCGCTGGACTCCCATGTAGTCGACTGCGGTTCGAGTCCCGGACCCAGTGGCTTAAAACTCACACCGGGCACGTGTGCGTGCATGTCCAAGATTCCAAGAGGAGAATCAAGGAGAAGGGATTGCGGCATGGCCATCCCCCCCGGGGGGTGATTTCTTGCTTTCTGTCTGTCTCTGTCTGGCGAGTGCATGCACCCTACGGCAAAAACCTCTCAAAAAAAAAAAAAAAAAAAAAAAAAAAAAAAAAGACCAATGCTGGAGAAAGGAGAGTTAGTGCTGTGAAGGAAAAAAATCTCAAAAAATCAACAGGAAATAGAATAAAAGTACAAAGCAATTGAAGTTCTCAAAGACAATAAGAATGCCAAGAACATAAAGGAAGAGTCAACATATTGATAAAATAAATTCATAAAGGGGTTTTAAAACACAAAGAATTAACTTAAAATAATAACAAGAAGGAAATATTTCTGACCCAAAAGAAGACATAAATCTGCAGATCATGTTCCAGGGTGAAACAAACAAACAAACAAGCAAACAAAACAGTCATGTGAAATACTGACTTTCACAAATGAAAATTTAAACAAAGGAAACTGGTACAACTGATAGTGTTGATCAAATCCAATTTCCTAGCAGGAGACAGAGTCTATCTGTTTTTTATGGGCTTTACTCATGAAGTAAAGTGGTACCCATATGAACAGTTTATATGTTCACAGCCAGCATGTAAAAACATTCATAGTATTATGTACTTTTAATACATAGTTAATTGTTTTTAAGGTTTATTTATGTCTTCAATGAACAAGATAGACAGAGGAAAGCACCCGCAATAGGGTACCTATGCCATGATCAGACCCCAGCCCCTGCAGCCCTGGAGCAAGAGCACACATGTACCCAGTGTACCCAGGGAGGCCTCTGGGTATGAGACTGAGATTACCCCATGTGGGTCAGCTTTATAGAGCACTGCATTTTACTGCTGCTCCACTGTCTGGACCCTTACAATATACTTGTTTTGTAAAATCGAAAAGGACCATTTTTGAAATATTTCTGTATGCATATCTTCCACTGATGTTTAACAATCAATAGAGACAAAGTGGAGAACAACAAGGACATGAAAAACACGAGATAAAATTGTGACTGCTTTTTAAGTCTCTTACACCAATGTGTACTTCAATAAGCCAACTGTCTTTTTTTTTTTTTTTTTTTGGAGAGGTTTTTTCGCTATAGGGCACGTGTGCTCGCCAGACAGAGAGAGACATAAAGACAGAAAGCGAGAAATCACCCCCCAGGGGGGATAGTCACGCCACAATCCCTTCTCCTCCATTTTCCTCTCAGGATCTTGGGCACGCACGCACATGTGCCCGGCGTGAGTTTTAAGCCACCGGGTCTGGGCTGCGAACCGTGGTTGACTACGTGGGAATCCAGCGACATAGCCATTATGCTAACTGCTGGTTCCCAAGCCAACTGTCTTAAACAATTTCCAAGAGTACTATGTGCTAATAAAGTAATGCAATCTTGCTTTCTTAGCATTTTGAGTAATTGTAGAAAATAGAGTGCCTGTACCACTGAGCAATTACATTTAAATCATTGATATACCAAAATGGTAGTTGTCAAATTAGACTGTTACTATAGTTTTAGGGAAGAAATCTGAGATTATATAAAATACTGGTTGGAAAATTGTTGCAGATGGGACATTTTCCAAGGCATTCAAGTAATCAAATGCAGTGGAGCTGTATGTTTCCATTTCTAGGACTTTAAGCCTAGGTCTCTAGGATTCCTGAATCACATGTAAAGGAGTCCAATTAAACAAAGAAAATAAAATATTTAGGCATAAACATAACCAAAGAGAAAAATAACTCTATAATAAAAGTTTAAGTTACTGATTAAATAAATGGAAGAAAATTAAATTTGAAACGTTCACCTGTTGAAATATCCATTTTGTAAGACAAATAATAATGTGATTGAAAGTATGGAAGAAAATGAAATGAAAAAATAAAAATAAAAAAAAGGAAAGACAGCCTATGTTCATGGATAGAAAAAAATCAGTATTTTTAAGATATTTGTAGTACCACAAAAAATCTACACATTCAATGCAATGTCTATCAAAAAATCAATGACATTACTAACAGAAATAGAAAAACAATCATAAATTTTGCATAGAGTCACAAAAGACCCTGAATAGCCAGAGCAGTCCTGTGCAAAAAGAATGGAGCTGGAGGCATCCTACTATCATATTTCAAATATACTATAAAGTCATAGTAACAAGAACAATATGGTACTGGTGGAAAAAAGTAGACACATATGCAAATAGAAGAGAACAGAAACTCCAGAAATAAATCCACACGTATACAACCAGCTGATTTTCAACAAAACTACCAAAACCTCCATTGAGGAAAAGACATTCTCTTCAAATAAATAGTGCTGGGAAAATTGGACACTCATATGAGAAGAATGAAGCTAGACATGTGTCTCTCACTATGTACAAAAACCACTCCAAATAGATTAAAAATTTAAATATGAAACCTGCAACTATAAAGCTATTAGATGAAAACAAGGCAAGTGCTCTTAGACATGGGCAAAAATAGACAAACGAAATTGTGTCAAATCAAAAGGCTTCTGCACAATGAAAACAATCAACAGAGTGAAGAGATAACTAGTAAAAACATGAAGAAATATTTGCATACTATTGACCTAACAAGGGATCAATAACCAAAACATGGAAGGAACTCAGACAACTCAGTAGCAAATAAATACTAATAACCTGACTTTAAAAATGGGTAAATGACTTGAGAAGTTTCCAAAGGAGACATACAAATAGCCAATAAATACGGGAACAAATGTTTAGCATCAATAATCATTAAAGAAATGCAAATCAAAACTACAGTGAGATATCCGTTCACCCCAGTTAGAATGGCTATTACCAAAAAGACAAAAAATAACAAATGCTGGTAAGGACACAGAGAAAAGGGCAATCTTCTGCACTATTGTGGGAAATTAAATTAATACCATCATAATGGGAAATACGTGAAGATTTCTCCATAAACTAAAAATAAATCCATTATATGATCCAACAATATATACCCACTACTGGGTATATATTCAAAGGAAATAAATGAGTATGTTGTATATGTGCTGCCGAAGCGAGCACATAAATGAGTATGTTGTAAAGATACCCGCACACCAATGTCTACTGCAGCACTATTCACAACCAAGACATGGAATTGATGTAAGCAATTGTATATCAATAGATAAATGGATAAAAATACATATTGTATGTATATATATGTGTGTATATATACACACTTATATATGCATACACACACATATATATATGTGTGTGTATATATATGTGTGTGTGTGTGTGTGTGTGTGTGTGTGTGTGTATAGAGAGAGAGACACATAGGGTTGTTGGAAAAGTTATGACACATTTTTGCATAGAAGAACATAGAAAAACATGTCATAACATTGCTGACAACCCTGATTGTGTGTGTGTGCATGTGTGTGTATGAAATACTATTCAACCAAGCATTATAAAAAACAAAATTCTGTACTTTGAGGTCAAGTGGACTAGCCATTTATATTAAATGAAATAATCCAAGTATAGAAAGAAAAATATTACATGCTCTCCTTCACATGTCAAATGGAAATTAATGACTTTGTAGAAGTAGAGGAAGAGAATGACTACGATAGTTCAGGAAGAATGGAGGGGTGAGTAGAGGAAAGTTTGTTAATGGAAATAATAAATAAGAAAAATGTCTAGTAATATAAAACACAGTAGGGATTTTATAGTGGTTATACTGGTTACACTGGCTTTGTTAGTGAACGACAACTTACTGTATATCTCATAGTAGCTAAAAGAGAGGATTCTGAATGTTCCCAACAGGAAGTCATGAGAAATGCTTGAGATGGTAAGTACGCTAATCACCCTGATTTAATCATTATGCATTAGTATTCATGTACTGAGAAATCATTGTACTCCCATGCATGTCTACAATGATTAATGTTAATTTTAAAAGTTTGTTTTGAAAAAAAAAATGAAGTTCTGAACTAGTCAGATGGTGTGGTGGTTAAGGCAGCTGGATCTCACATGGCCATCTGTGCAGTGCAAACCCCAGGCCCAATGGCTTCACAAACATGCTGGATATGTTTGCACGCATGCCACAGATCCAAAGAAGAGAGTGGAGGAGAAGGGATTGCAGGACTGCAGCACGGTCATCCCCCTGGGAGTGCTGGTGTTTTCACGCTTTCCCTCTGTCTGTCTGTCTGTCTGTCTCTCTTTCTGTATCTCTCCAGCAAGCACACACACCCTATAGCAAATAGAAAAAAGAAAAGAAAAGAAGAAGGAAGAGAAAAGAAGAAGAAGAAGAAGAAGAAGAAGAAGAAGAGGAGGAGGAGGAGGAGGAGGAGGAGGAGGAGGAGGAAGAGGAGGAGGAGCAGGAGCAGGAGGAGAAGAAGAAGGAGAAAAGAGTCCAGCCAAGCCGCTGGGGAAGCCTCACAGCCCAACTTTTACATCTCTCCATCCAAGTCACGGTTGTGAATGGGGAGTCGTCTTGGATCTCAGCCCCAGAACACACCATGAGGAGCAGAACCACCCAGCTGTGCCTGGCCGGAAGCAGAACTATGAAAATAGTAAGTTGCTTGTAATTTAGGCTATCAAGGTTCTCTGCAGTTTGTTTTCGGCCCATCGCCAGCTGAGAGAGTCACATTTTACGAATTTATCTGAGGGTATTAACAGATTGAGAGAGCACAGAGAAACACAGATATCGAAATGCAATAATGCAATCAGAAGCATAACATTAAAATGATTTTGCCAATTTGCCTCAATGTAATCTTTTTCTGGCTCTTAGAGTTGTTTCTAGTTGGCCCAAATTTTTATATATTATACAAAGATTGCTTTGCTATCTCAAAGAGAATGTGAGGAAACAATTACAGTGGCTATTATATTCAACGTGCTTTTTCAATTTACTTAGACAAAATCCTAACCACATCTGAACACTGCTACAAGAAGTCATGTCAAACGGCTGCCCGGACTCAGCTTGTATATCTTAATTGGAAATAACTTGAGAGCTATTAAATGTAAACCAACAAATTATACAAAGCACAAAATGTAGGTTTTCCAAAGAGCAGAACAAAACAGCTCGTTATACACGTCTCTGATATCATAACTAGTACTTAAGGTTTCATCTATATCTAAATATCATTTGATAACAAATTAAACAAGATGACACTTTTAACCATATTATTGACAGTAATCATAATTAATTTAAACAACATATACTCTTGTTAAACAGGAAAAGTGAAAATGAATGTTTTCATTGTAACCATCACTACAGACTATATGAGAATGAAAATTAGGATAAAATTTTAATGATATTCTGAATTTAAATACTTTTAAATACAATCACTTCTTTGTCATTTAACAAAGTGTTTTTAAAAAATGTCTGAGGGACCAGCACGTGGCGTGGTGATTAAGGGTGCTGGACTCCCACATGGCTGACCACGGTTCAAGTCCTGGACTTGTCAACTTACATTCTCTCTCTCTCTCTCCCACGCTATCCCTCTCTGGTCAAATTAAAATAAATAAATAAATAAATAAATAAATAAATAAATAAATGAAGTTAAATAAAGTAATTTTTTAAAAAATAATCCTGAGAGAATTCATTAGATATTATTATAATAGGAGTTTATGACTTCAGAATGTTTGGGGAACCCTAAGCTAAAATGATTTAGTTAAATATTCAAGCTTTTCTCTATAAATGCATTTAGTGGGCAAATGTCCAATATTCTTTCTGCAACCAGGGTAGAGCCACAGGAATGTTGCTGGAAAGAGTGAGAGTGGGCCACGGACACGAAGCCAGCACCAGGCAGGGGTCTTCTCTGCATGGCACCTGCCAGAGGACAGGGGATCTCCTCAGGCAGGGGTCTTCTCTGCGTGGCACCTGCCAGGGGACAGGGGATCTCCTCAGGCAGGGGTCTTCTCTGCGTGGCACCTGCCAGAGGATAGGGGATCTCCTCGTGCCCTCTCAGCTTGATGCTGGGCTAGGTCTCTCCCTCCTGGCTGCACTGACAGACTGCCAAACAGCTCCCAGCTCCCAAGTGAAGACACAACTCCCAGGTGAGATTAGAGACATCAAGAAAAGTCCTCTCCTTCCAAAATGAACCCAGCCCCAGGCTCTTTGCTGTTGTCTGAAATTTTCAAGCCATACTTCTGAGAATAGAATCAAAATGCAGTTCAGTTCCTGGGAAAGCAAGGCCGTGGCAGGTGTGCTGTGCAGCCCTGTCAGAGGCGGGCCTGGCATTGACTCAGGGAGGTGACATCAGGTGGACAAGTGTGACCAGAGGGCTGGCCCCGGGTCTTCTAGCACGTGGAGTGGTTGGGGTGGCAGGAGGCCTGGAAAAGGTGATGGGGCATCCGGGGAGGACTGGGAACAGCCCGTAGCATTGTCTGCAACCCACGCCTTGACGCGGCCAGAGCCTGCGCTTCCTGGCCAGTGGCATTCTTCGGTTGTCAGACAAATGACAGTTAAATAACAACTTCCTTAGTGGCATTTGCAGGGGTGCAAGCTCACAGCTAGTCTTCAGGTGAGTTTTGTGACCTGGAGATTGGCTAGAATTCACTTTCCCAATCACTTTCAGGTTATTTTATTTGCTATTTCAAATCAAGTTTGATTACTTAGTGGTCTATTTGGAGAGTCCCTCTGTCCAGTTTGGCACAAGCCGAGGACTGAAGTCTATGAAGATCCAATCTTCCTGAAGCGCTCTCCTCTCTGGGGTAAGCTCTTTTTCTTCCCCTCCTCATCTTCCTCCTCCTCCTTCTTCTTTTCTAGAGGACATGTACACTCACAAGAGAGGGGGGGAGTGAGAAAGCATCCCCTAGGCGGGTGGTCATGCTACAATTTCTTCTCCATGTCTCTTTCAGGGTTTTGAGCAGGCGTGCACACACACCCAGAGTGTTTGCCAAGCTACCGGGTCTGGGGCTTGAACTGTGCACACAGTCAGCCATGTGGCATCCAGCTGCCTTAACCGCTGTGCCACCAGCTGGCCCCAGATGGGCCTTTTTACTTGAGGCTTCATTGGTCTTGTGATCTGCTGTTTTTCATTCTTAGAATTTCCTGCGAGGTTTATTCTGAGGACTGTTCTCTCACCTATCGATGTGTTAGCTCTTAGCACTGCAGCCCGGAGTGGGCACAGGCTTGAAGTGCTCCTGAGCGTTCTCCGGCGGTGACTCAGAGGTGACCCTGGGCTCCGGGCTGGGCGTGAGAACCAGCTTCCAAGCTGCATGCATTTAACATCTCGTGACGAGAAAGGTCCAACTTTCGCTCATGACTGATCATTTGTAAACCTGTTCAGCCTCTTTTCAGAACAGCCCCACGCTGTCATGCACAAGCCATCTTCCACCTGTGAACCTGTGCTTCCGCGGAGGTCGTCCGACCACGACGAGTCGGGGCAGCGCTGGGTCCAGACCTGAGGTGCCGCAGGACTGAGAGGGGCTCAGCAGAGGCTGCTGACACTCCCCCCCAGAGAACAGTGAGGACAGGGTATACCAGTTGTCAGTTTACCCACTGCTGCTCCAAGTCTGCTCCTGGCCTGGCTGCAGCCATGAGGTGGCTCTGTAGAGGTTCCTCATTTGCCGTGTGGCACGAGGTTAAACTTGATCAGCAGAGGAAGCAGGCCACTGCAGAGGGAGGGCCACTTTCCTCTCTCTGCCAGCTTGCTCGGGAGGGCCTCCATGTCAGCCCAGAGCCCCAGGGTCTCCTCCTCCATCAGCCATCCCTGCCTTCTCAGGTCTTCTCCGTCTCCCTCTAGCCACTGGCACGGGGCTTCAGAGCCCCTCCAGCTCCTGCTCCAGTGTCTGCCCCAGATTCTTCTACTGTCTCAGGGAATTCCGATGGTCACCGAGCATGTCACTAAGCTGCCACACATGAAGGGCGTTGCTTGCCGCTGCATTTCCTGAACACTGCACTCAAATGCAGGGCTCTCCCACACGCTGTGACACAATTTGGAGCATCTGCTGTCTTCTCCCCATTTCAAACAGGAGATAATTATTTATTGAATAAAAAGCCAGTGAGAGACATGGCAATGCCTTATTTTTTCAGAGTACGCTGAGGTAGAAAGAACGACAGTGTGAGACATAAAGACGCTGCCAGATGGGCCCAAATGAGATTAGGTAAACAAGCCCTCTCTGAGGGCCAGGCTGAGCATAGAACGTCACACCTCTCACACACACGTCAGAAAACAAACAAGCAGGAGGCTGACTGGCGGTGCAGCAGTAAACATGGCATTCTGCAAGGCTGAGCCACGTGGGACGCTCAGTGGTCCATGTCAGAGACCTCCCTGAGTGGGTTCAACTCACACGTCCCCACGGCCCAGTGCTGAGGTTGATTCCAGAGGGGGCTAGTCCTGTGGGGGGGCGCTGTATTTCTCTGTCTCTGTGTGTATGCGTATATGTCTCATATAAAAAGTAAATACACAAATGCTTTTTTAAAAAATGCTCAGAAAGGGACCAGCAGATGGCGTAATGGCTGTGTCTCTGGACTCCCATGTAGTTGACTGTGGTTCAAGTCCTGGACCTGGTGGCTTAAACTCACACCAGGCATGTGTGCGTGCGTGTCTAAGATCCCAAGTGGAGAATGGAGGAGAAGGGATTGCGGCGTGACCATCCCCCCTGAGGGTGATTTCTCGCTTTCTGTCTCTCTGTCTCTCTGGCGAGTGCACGTGTCCTATAGCAAAAACCTCTCCAAAAGAAAGAAAAGAAAAAGAAAGTGCTCAGAAAAGGCAAAATATCTGTTTAATCTAGAAGAATTTCCTTTGGGACAAAACGTCATGACTTCATCCAGAAATCAGCACTATTGACGTTGTAAAGGCTGTGGAACTGGAAAGGGCCACAGAAGCAGGTGGGAAGAAACGCACTGGCTCTCAGTCCTTGCTTAACAGCTCGTTGGAAACGGGGAAAAAAGCAACCACAAAGACCTTTAAGACCACGAGACTCCTCAGGGGACCGAGCGGTTAGGAAGAATCGTCCCTTCTGTGGCTGGAGCGGCTCTTTCAGCCTGCACAGATTCATCTCATGTCACCAGGACAAAGCCGGGAACTTCCTCTTGGCAGACGTTGTCAGCCCAGCGAATCCCACCAAACCGGGTGTGGACGCTCCACTTGGGCCTGCACTGCCAAGGGCTAAGGGGAGGCCGCGTGCCCAGCCGTGAGCCACCCCACACCTTCCTGGGCTCCTTGTCCTGTTTTGCTCGGGCCCTGGCCTCACTTGGGCTACGGTCTCTTTGTCCGAAAGACCAGCTTCCTTTGCGGATTCCTGGGCTCCTGACCTGAAGGGCCCAGGCGGGGTAGGGGATGGAAATTGAGGACCAGCGCGCACAGCATGCATGGAAACCAGCTGAGACCCTGACTGGGTGGACCTCAGAAACCGCCTTACATGGCCCATTTCACGGCCCGTCAGTGTAGACAGGCCCCACGGCCCTGCACCCAGGTCTGACGACGGTGTCCCCTCACTGCTAACCTCAGCCGCTGTTATTTTTATATCACGGTCGGGTCAGCGAGTTTAATGCTTCCTTCCGAAGGTGACAGGACGGAGCATGGCTGGCCGCCCCCTCCCTCCCTTGTAGCGGACTCTCTGCGTGTCGAGGCGGGGCGGCCCGGCCCAGCAGGCTAGCTGGCCAGCCCTGCGCTGCGGGCTCCCTGAACCAGCCGCGCTGTCTGCACAGGGGCATGGTGCATTCGTCTCCATGGAATTGTCTTCTGCCAGGCCAGACTCTCACGTAGCCCGTAGGCCCCTCCTGGGCGACACCGCACATTCACAGCAGCGCTTGTGTCCCTCAAGCTCACTGGGACCGGCAGCCACCCACCATTTATTACCCTGAAGCCGCCTTTTGGATGCATTATGTCGGCGCTAGCTGGGAAGAGCCCTTCCATCTCTTTGAGCAAGCCTCGGACCGGCTCCCATTGTCAGGAGCTGCGGGGAGGAAAATACTTGGCAGGGGCTTCGCACTGTGCTTGGGAAAGGGCTCCGGTCCTGAGGCAGGACACAGTGTGAGAGCGGCGAGCTGTCATCCCAGCCACGGCACCCGCTCAGGTCCCCAAAGAGCCCGGAGTCTTACAGCACAGATGACAGAGTCGCCAAGGAAACCGGTTCCCAGGGAGCGCGCATGGAGGGGAATTTCAGTGGGGACAAGGTGGCGGGGTGTAATACGTGTAATTTTCTCGTCTGCAACAACCCAAGTCCCCAGTCTGCTGAAACCATTTTCATACACAGAGCCTGGTCCAAAGAACTGCTGTGCGAGCAATTCCATGGGAGGATAAAGCAAGACGTTTGAGAAAATGACTTGCTCTCTGGCAATGCTCTTGAGACCTTTTAATCCGTCTGGACGGCAGACGTGCGTGTGAGCACGTGACAGACGTGCACAGGACTTGGGGCGGTTATAGACGCAAAGACGCGCTGGGCCTGGGAAAGCCTGAGGCGTAGTCAGCTTCCAAGAACCAAACGCTCCGAATTCAACGGACAAAACAGAAACAACTAAATGACATGCAGCGTTTTCCACCGCGTGGTTATCCGTCTGTTCCTCCCAACGAGATAGTCGGGAACACACCTAGAGTGCACCGCTCACCAAGCGAGTGCTTTCACGGGACCCTGGGAGGTGAGGGCCACCGAGGAGCCATCACGTGACAGGGGAAACCTCCCCGAGGTTGACAGGCCGAGGCTCTCCCACCTCAGTCTGACCCTGGGACGTGCATGGGCCCAGTTGCTCCAGTCACCTGCTGGTGCATGAGCTCATCACCTGGGCTCCAGTTACGAATGCTCTCAGTTCAGGCCCAGGGCCGGGGCCTCTATGCTGGTGTGCGCCCGGAGACTCGGGACCCAAATGGAGGCACGGGCAGGACCAAGCTCCCTCTGAAGGCTGTAGGGAAGGACCCTCCGTGCCTCCTCCAGCTCCAGGGACTCTGGTGTTCCTTGGCTTCCAGGACAGCTCGAGGCCCTGCCCGTCAGGCTGCCCTCCCAGAGTGCTCGTGTGCTCACGTGAGGACCCCAGTCACTGGGTTTGCACCCACCTGTGACTTCCTTCTGACCCGGTCTTGTCCACGAGAACCTGTTTCTAAACGCGGTCACGTTCTGGGGCTGAGGGCTTCCACCTACCTTTCCTGGGGGACACAAGCAGCTGCTGCAGAGTGAGGATCTACTGGGGCCCTCGCTGGGTCATTGCTGCCCTGCAGTGTCCGGCTGAGGGAAACCATCCAGCCACTCTGTAGCCACCATTGTCAGCTGGCTAGACCGTCCAGTCCTCACCTCACCGTGTCACTTCGGAGAGTCTCGAGAGTACAGGAGTGCTCTACTCTCACCTCTCTGGAGACGACGCAGCCCGTCCACCAGCTGCCCCTTAACACCCCAGGTGCTCCTGGTGGCTGTACCTGCTCATGCGGAGAAGACTCCCAGGGGGCTGGAAGGGACAGGAGGGACCTGCTGGGGCTCCGAGCATCTCCATCCTCAGTCACACAAAGCCTCCCACACGTCCCAGCTCACCAGCCACCAGGACCACCGCTCTCCCTGCAGACGCATGGAGGAGGCAGGGGAGTGTCAGAGAGAGAAACCCTCGAGCACCAGCGTGGAACGCTTGCGCGCTTCTGTCCCCTCCCCCCCCCCCGGCCCTCCCCTGTCTGCAGGTGGAGAGGCATGTAGTGGTAGCTCTGCCCGACGCGAACTTCCACAGAGTCTGTGCCCTGAGTCGAAATTAAAGTAATAAACTGTGCTAACAGCACCGCGTAGAGTTCGCTTACTGGTTTTGGGGACTATAACAATGATTTTTCTCTCCATTAAGCGAGTGTGAGTAGCTGTGATGGCTTCATTCCTGCAGCCTCTCTCCTTCAGGGAGGGAGTGCCCGGCCAGACAGCCAGCTTCCTCCTCCATGCTCGGATACAGTGGCTGCTCAGTACGCATTCCTGAAATATATGACTACACGTTGAACATGCAGACTTTCTATTTTGTTTTTTTTCTGTCTTCACACTTGTTACATCTCCCTGTGTAAAAATTGACAAAAAAGATCATTAATTTTGAATTGGGTTCAGTTGTTCTTTTCCCAATTTTATTTTAATATGGAAAACACGATGTGGGAGAATCCTCTTTAGTGCTGAGTTCCTGTTGGATATGGTTAAAGTAATTAAGGTTTATGTGTCTTGGCATTGCACAATATGGCTGTAATCTTACAACTATTTGGGTTTAAAAAGATAAGAAAAATTCAGTAGAAATTAAAAAGTGAAGGTTTCGAATATAGGGGAGAAATCCTGTTCTTTTTTCTGGTAGAACATAAGAATGGAAAGTTGATGTGCACTGTGCCCTACGTGGAATGAACTTAGAAGAGTGCACGGCGATGCAGACCACTGGCACATTAACTAGCACATAAAATAATAAGCAGGAGTTGTCCAAAGTGAAAACGAACGACAGTGAACGCCACCGCCCTGCCGCGTGGACTGGGGGGCCCCCTGGGAAACTGCCACCAGCCCCCGCATACCCCGCGGGGGCAGAGGCGCCAGGCCAGCATCACCCTCACGCGGATCCGTTCTGACGTCGGGGGCTGGAGTCATACCTAACGCTGCTCGCACGTTTGAGGACATGGGCCCTCTGCTCCGTGCCGGTGCTCCGGGCGGGAGCCGTTCCCCGGCCTCCTCGTATGCCCTGTTCTGACGTGGGTGCTAACTGCCTCTGGCCTCCAGCTCTCAAACTCCGAGCGCTGGCAGCAGACACTCCTGCTGTAACCACACTCAGAATGCCTTACTGAATGAGTTTCAGAACAAACAAAGCAGGGATGAGCACGGCTCTTGATGGGCTCTGGGATGTCCAGTACCAGGAGAAGACAGTCAGCGTTACGGGCTTGCCCCGGGGTGTGCAGGCCGTCCGTCTCGTCAGTGGGTTCTTTCACCTCCAGCTCAACAGCGGAGTGCCTTCCACCCTCTGTAAGCCTGCTCACAGCAGAGTCGCTGCCTCCCCGGCCGGCGGCCCAGGCTGGGCCAGCCCCTCGGCCCTCGGCCGGCTCCTACTGCAAGCACGTGGCTCTGAGAACGGCCGTGCTTTTCCACATTCCACGTCGATGACTCCACGGTGTGCGTCCAATAAGGCACCTTTGGACAGGGACGCACACTGAGCAAGGTTACGTGTAACTGGTTGATGGAAATGTCACCCACAGGAGCACGGGGCCAGCCCTGAGCTTCGCCAAGGTCCGGTATGCACTAACGGGCCCCGCAGCAGCTCTGTAGAACACGTGTAGCACAGACACGGAGAATCAGCTGTGTACCTGCTCGGTTTCCTTAACGCAGACCACCTCCCCTTCACACCCTGCTGCTTCCAGTTCGTCTTGCGTTAGCCCAGCCTCTCACCTGGGCCTCCAGCGTCCACACCAGTGTCTGGGTGCGGCAGGTGCTCAGTAAATAAAGGGCTGGGGGGGCCCTGAGCCAGACCAAGGCCCAGCAAACTCCTGCAGGGGATTCCAGTTCTAAAAACGTACGCAGGGATGGCAGGTGAATACTGAGATTCACGACTCCTCTTACTTCCCCAAACCTGGATTGATTTTCAGCATGTAAGGAAGGCCTTTCTGCTGTCTTGGTCTCCTGGGGTTTGTCTGAGCAGGTGCACACACCATCAGATGACCGGTAATTTTTGAAAGATAAAATAATGTTTCAAGGTTACAGATGTTGGAGACGTGAAATCTACAGAAATGCACTTCAGAGGATTCTAAATGATTGCAAACTCGACCCTTTGTCACATTAGGATTTTAAAATCATTTTTAGCACATGAACAGGAAGCCATTTGGAAAAGGGAGGACCAGGAAGAAAAAGAGAATCCACTGCCCCAAGCCTGAAACCTGTGCATTGTAGGATTTGAAAGGGAAGATCATGCCGAAACCACTTTTTATCTCCTAAGTAGTCTGACAAGAACAGCGCTTTACCTCTCCTGTCCACTTTCATTGTCACAGAGACAGGGCTTGGAAGTCAGGCCACTCTGGGCTGCTTCCCGCAGCACCACTGGGAGGACAGTGAGTCTGGGCCGGAAGGTCACCGTGAGGAAGTGAAGAGCCGGGCAAAGTCACCAGTGAAATGCAGCTGATGAGCGCTCGTTCTTCGACATTACAAGCCTCCCAGCCACACGCGTGCAGTCTCCGTGTGGGCAGCCGGGGACGTGTTAGACTAGCTGAGCGGTGTGATTCATCTCAGGGTGTCGTGTTCCTCTCTAATGCTAGCTCTTGGCAGATCAAAATTTAGCTTTTAGGGAGAATACCTTACAGAGCAGAAATGGTCTTTTACCATTTTCTTTCTTTCTCTTTTTCTTTCTCTCTCTCTCTCTCTCTCTCTTTCTCTCTCTTTTTAAGTGTATTTGTTCCTTCTATGAGAGAGAAAAAGAGAAAGATATCCTCGGGTTTGCACACGGCCCGTGCCCGGTCTCAGCTTGGGTCACGTGCATGCCCGACAAGCTCAAGGAGGTCTCAGGACGAGAACCCAGGACCTTCCTGTGAGGTGGAGGCGAGGCGGCACTCCCCACTCTACCCCTCATTTACAGTGTACTCACTTATCCCTTCCGCGAGGGGGGGATCTCACTAACTCCATGAGCACTTTCCGTGGGAACAGCCGTGGCTATGAAAACCTGGCCCTGCTTTCAACGGGGCGCGATGCCCGAAGGTCACCCTGGCTCCCACAGTCCCCTGGGGCGGACTGAGACGACGGCCCACCCTCTCCCCCCATGCCTCCTGTGACCCACGTTTGCCCGGAGAGCTGTAGCTCAGCAGGCTGCTCCACACGTGCAGGGCTGAGACCCCGGCCCCAGCCCGGGCCTGGACTGCTGCACGCCAGCACGTTCCTGGAACATAAATGTGCCTGCTGCGTCTTCGTTCCAGTCGGACCTTTCACAGAACCTCTGGCACTCCCTTGGATCTTAGACCTCAGTTCAGCGGCAGACGCTCACATGGCTATGGAGCCTCTCCCCGTTGTGAGTGGGGGCTACGGGCGTCCAGAAGCCGGATCCGATGTCACACTGGGAGGTGTGACTCGTACCAGCCGTCTGCCCTCTGTCAGCCCCACTGTGTCTGTCGGTGTCACTCACGCTGCGGCGGAGCAGCCTCTCCCGAGTAGACTGCTCGTCGAGTCTCTGTGTGTGAGCTGGATGGTTTTCAGATGAGACTCCGGGCTGTCAACCCCAGAGCTGATGGAGGCCCAGCTAAGACTTTCTGAGATGCTGGGACAGCACAGGTGTGTTTGCATGTGAGACGCACGTTTGTTTGATTACCCCAGAGCTGAACACGGTAGACTGAATTGTCCCTGCAAATGCATATGCTAAACCCCGGCTCCAAGTGTGACGCTTTTTGGAGCTAAGACCTCTGGGAGAGAATGAGGGGGTGGGCCTCGTGAGAAGATTAGTGTCCTCATAATAAGAGACCGAAGGGCTTTTTCTCTCGCTCCGTCGTGTGAGGACACGGCCAAAGGGGCGTCTGCACACCCAGAAGAGAGCCATCCCAGGAGCAGACCCTGCTGGCCCGCTGGCCGTGGGCTCGCAGCCTCCCGCACTAGATAACGCAAACGCCAGTCGTGGAGCCTCACCCCGCCCCTCCACCCGTCTATGAGCATCTTTCTACAGAGGCACAAGAAAACTGAGCCACGGCGATGGCGCCGGCAGTGTGGAGTTTACCGCATCGCAGACGTCAGACCCCAGGCGACCGAGAAGTGAGGGCAGCGGCACCAACATGGCGAAGGCTGCTTTAGTAAAGCGTCGTTTGGAAGGATCAGAATAATTTTCTCAGTTTAATCTGGATAGTAGTCATGGACCGAGCTGCCGTCTACCCAAACATGTCAGAAACTTATTCTAAATAAAATCAATTATTCAAAGACGACTGACTATTTTCCTGCTAACTCAAACCAATCTAGAATTCAGGATGAAAATTCTGAGAGTTTCTCCCGCGGAAAGGATCACTTTTCATCCAAATAAAACATATGGCCTAATGACAGCCTGGATCTTAAAACATTTCAATTTTAATTTTAAAAAGCGTCAAAAATGTCGCTGTGCTGTAATGAAATAAAAGGCGGCGAGCTTTTCCCATGGCCTCGCAGTGCCGAAGCCATGTGCAGAGACGTCCACCCTGACTCGGAGGCTAGCGAGAGACGTGCCCTTGATCGTGGGTTTTCAACGTGAAAGACTCAGATCTCTCCATGCTCGAGATGAGCGCCGAATACTGATGCGGGTCCACGGGAGGCACCAGCGAAGTCAGTCCTTTCTTTCAGACTGTTAGTAACCCATTTTCCTGGGGCTCCTGTCTCACTAATAGAGCTGCTGGGGGAAGTCCTGTCACTCACTCTGCCGTCCGTGGCGTCCCGTTGCTGTCGAAATAAGCAGCAGATGTGCACAACTCCCTGCTTCCCAGGGAACCTCTTCTGCCCAGTAACAGCACACTGAGGCTGATTTCAAGGCTGGCTGTGCTGTCCTTGCAGAGGCCTCCCGGCCCCGGGGTTGAGCACCACAGCCCGGTGCACGGGTTCCTCCCAGTTGTATTACACTCAGTCCTGCTCAGGTCAAGGAGATGGGGCGGGGAGCTGCCTGGGAGGGCCCACAGCAGCGGCTCCTGCACACGCCATGGACCACGCAGCTTCCCGGTGATGATCTGTGGAGAGGCATGGGCTTGCCCCCTCAGGTTGGAGCTCCGCTGCAGGGCGCTGTGGAAGAGGCAGTCGTGACAGTGTGGATCCGCTCAGGTCCAGGGCTGCACTGGAGGGGTCCTTCCCATGACAGCAACCTGGCAGGGCCCCGACCAAACTGCTACCTTCTTTGCCAGTGGTGTCCTTGACTCCGTGTTAGCTGAAAGCGTGCTGATCAGCAGCTACTCCCGATGAGACCAGGCTCCTCTGCCTGCCCCTGCTCTCCCTCCAGCCCATGGCAGCAGGGGCTCCCTCCCTCACGTGGCCATCCCTCCCGACTCCCTCCAGCCATCGTCTGGCTCCTCACAGTCACCTACTCAGCTCCACCCACTAGTTCCCAGTGGGGGACCCTCTCTCATGCCATGACAGGCCGTGCTGAGCTATGCCCCAAACACCTCTCAGCTCCTCCCTGGGTCCTCCTAGATCAGACTCTTCTGAATTTTAGCATTTTGGGCGTCTATCATTAGAGCCTAGTACATATCTTGTGCTCCAGCTAAATTAACTTACCGTAACTACCCTCCAGGGAGGCACTTTTCTAGACTCTATCATTTAATGTCCAAAACAATCTTGTGGGGCCAGCAGGTGGCATGAGGTTAAAACGCTGGGTTCTACATGGCCAACCGCACAGTTGAGTCCCTGGCATGGTGGCTTGAAAAGCACACTGGGCACGTTTGCACGTGTACCCCAAATCCCGAGGGGACAAGGAACAGAAGGGGTTGCAGAGTGGCCACTGTGAGGGGGAGGGGTGTTTTCTCACTTTGCTCCCTCTCTCTCTGTCATATGTGCCCTAGGGCTCGCAGGTGGTATGGTGATTAAGGTGCTGAACCCCCCACATGGCCAACTGCAGTTCAAGTCCTGGACCTGGCGGCTTGCTCTCTGACTTTCCTTCTCTTTCTCTGTCTCTCTTTCTTGTGAACACATGTGCTCTGTAGTAAAATTTAAAAGAATAAAATTAATGATGATAAACAAAATTAAACAATTATTTTTGAAAGACTCACGAAATGGTCATATGTCTACACAGGTTCTATTGGGTCACTGGGAAAGTCATGACACATTTTGGGTAGAAAGACAGAGAAAGACACCATGATTTTCCCGATGGCCTACTCTGTGCATGGTCGATTTCAAGCCATGATCATTCTCTTGCTGAGGCCAATGCTGTAGCCACGACACCCTCCTTTTTTGATACAATAGCCTATCTGTATTTCCCTGAGTCAGCACCCTTATTCGAGAGAAGCAGCCTATTGTCATAAGTACCAGAAGCTTCTATAAACATAATGATTGGTTTTAGTAAAAGGTATCTTAGGATTATTTTTAACTTAGAAATCATTAATCTCAACGTATTTTCCCATTTAATCAATTCATCAAAGATACGTAGATCTCCTTTCATTTTACAATAATCTTAGAAACAAAAAAGTGTGAGTTTACAATGACCTCAGAGTGGCAAGCATGGAGCTCCAGAAATCTCTCCCATGAAATTTCATTAGCAAAGAGAAGACAGAAATCCAATCAATGTCCTAGTTTACTCTTAGAACATGTATTTATTTTCTCACTATAAATGCTCATTGGTAAAGCTCCAGAAAACAAAGCATTTTCTATATATATAGAAGAATTTATTGGCATCATAAAGCCATCGTAAAACAGGACTCAGCCCCTGGGATTGAAACTGGGTCTCAACAGGGTCGTAGAGAAGTGACATGTTACGGGCTCTGAGGAGACAACTTTCTTTTAAGCAAACCAATAAACAAGTAAACAAAAAAGTATGATATTTAAGGTTGTTTGCTAAGAGTTCACATGGGTCAAAGGTAACAGAGGACTGGGGCCAGCAGGTGGCATGGTGGTTAAGGGCGCTGGACTCCCACATGGCCTATCACAGTTCAAGTCCCGGACCTGGTGACTTGCTTTCTCTCTTTTCCTCTTGCTCTCTCTCTGTCTCTCTCTGGTAAATTAAAATAAATAATTAAATAAAATTGAATAAAATAATTCTTTAAAAAAGAATAAAGGTAACAGAAAGGAGGATGAGAAAAGAGGCAAGATCGTGTAAAAGTCCATTAGTAGGGCCAGTTGGGGGTGTGGTGGTTAAGGCATCTGGATCTCGTGTAGCTGACTGCATTGTTCAAGCGCAGACCCGGTGGCTTGAGAATTACACTGGACACATGTGTGTTTGTGTCCAAAGTCCCAAAAGAAGGGAAAGATGGGGGAGAAGGGGTTGCACTATGACTGTTCCCCATGGAGGTTCTTTCTCACTTCTCTCTCTTTATCTCTCTTTCCAGGGAGTGTATACTCCCTCTAAAATATTAAAAGAAAAGAAATTCACAGCAGGAGTTATCTGGTAGGCTACTGGCTGTAGGATAGGATCCATTCTTCTTGGTGTCAGCAAGGTGTGTGGCCTGCCCTAAAAGGATATGGTGCAAGGTTTTTTTTTCCCCTTAAATTATCTTTAACTTAACAATGGTTACAATGTGACTTTTCAGTCCATAAATACAACGTGTAATTCTTAAATGGGAGTAATGAGTGTACCTGTCATCTCAGCCCTTTGGATCATCAGCCACAGTAACTTTCTGCTAGCCCCATTCCCCCCACTGCACCTGGCCGCACTGGGCGTAGTTCCTCCTCCTGCAGTCGTGTTCCCCTCCCCCAGCATCTCTCTCCCACCCCGTCCTTCCCAGCATCCAGTACTCATTCCACTTCTATTTTTATGAGACCATGTTTTCCCGTTTCCATGCATGAGGGTGAATACACAGTATTCGCATTCTGCACCTGACTGTTTCTTCTAACATAATATCTTCTAGCTCATCCATTTCACCTCGGACTGGGTTTTATCCTTTGTAATGTTTCCGTAGCATTCCTTTTTCCTTATGCATTCACCTGTTGATGAAAACGTAGGTTGCTTCCGTATCTCGGCCGCTGTGACTAGTGCTGCAGTGAGGCTGGGAGCAGATCTCTTTACAACATGGATTTCCTTTCCTTGGGCCTGATATGGAATTGTTGGACCGTATGGCAAGTGCGTGTTCACTCTCTTAAGGACTCTCCATATTGTCCACAATGGCTGTACAAATTTACGTTCCCAACAACAGCGTAGAAGACTGCCCCATTTTCTGCATCCTCACCAGCATTTATTTTCTGTCTTTTTGGTAATAGTCATTCTAACTGGGATGGGAAAATACCTCTTCATATCTTTTGATTTGTGTTTCCCTAATAATCAAGGAAGCTGAATATTTTTAAACATATTTATCGACCGCTTTTACATGTCTCCTTTTAGGACTATCTGTTCAGGTCATTTGATCATTTTATAACTGTGTTATTTTATTTGTTTTGTTTTTGCCACCGAATCCTGTGAGTTCCCAGCAGGTTCTGTTCATTAATCCCTTATCAGATGGCTAATACACAAATATTTTGTCCCATTCTGTGGATTGTCTCTTGAATCTGTTGAAGGTTTCTTACTGTGCATAAGATTTTTAGCTTTAGGGAACCAGCAGTTAGCGTAATGGCTATGTCGCTGGATTCCCATGTAGTCGACCGCGGCTCGCGTCCCGGACCCGCTGGCTTAAAACTCACGCCGGGTGCGTGTGCGTGTGTGCCCAAGATCCCAAGAGGAGAATGGAGGAGAAGGGGTTGCGGCGTGGCCATCCCCCCTGGGGGGTGATTTCTCGCTTTCTGTCTCTATGTCTCTCTCTCTCTGTCTGGCGAGTGCACGCACCCTATAGTGAAAACCTCTACAAAAAAAAAAAAAAGAGATTTTTAGCTTTAGATACTCTCATTTGTGTATTTTGTCCTTTCTGCTTTTGTTGCCTGTGCTTTTGAAGTTTTATTCAAGAACGTGGCTCATATTAATGTCCTGACATGTCTCCTCTGTTTTCTTCTAGTAGATTTATATTTTATGTTTTATGTTTGTCTTTAATACATGTGTAGCTGATTTTCATATATGATGAGAGATACAGGTCTAACTGCACATGGATGCTTGGTTCTCTCAACATCATTTATTGAAGAGTATCTCTTCCCCAGTGGAAGTTCTTGGCACTTTTGTCAGGAATTACCTGCCTGTATACATGAATTTGTTTCTGGGTCCTCTGCTCTATTTCATTAGTACATGTCTCTGCTTTTATTTTGTTTTGTTTCCAGTATCATGCTGTTTTTTGTTGCTATGACTTTATAGTACCTTTTCAATCTGATAGTCTAAAACCTCCAGCTCTACTATTTTTGGTTGGGTTACTTTAGCAATTTGAGACTCTTTTGTGATTTCACACAAGTTTTATTTTTTATTTCTTTATTTATCTTTAAATTTCTTTTTATTTCAATTTCTTTTATACATTCAATCTCATATTACTTAGGTTACAACATGTATATGTTCCTCACCAGTCCAGTTGACAATACGATAATGCTATCTTCAATAGATAATAATCTATTTCTTTGTCTCATAAATGCCTTGCCTCTCTATTTTCTCATTAATGTCTTTCCTCAGATTTGACTCCTTCACCCACCCTCTTCCCACACTGTATCTGGTATTCACAACCATTTACTAAGTTTCTATAACCTTTAGTCATTCTGTTTTGTCCATAGAGTGTGGATATTCGATATATATTAAGTGGAGATGAACAGTGTCTCTCCTTCATAGCCTGGCTTGCTTCAGTCAGTAGTAAATCTTCCATATTCATCCACTTTCTGTCAAAAGCCAGGGTCTTATTGTTTTTTATGATTGAGTAGTATTCCTAAGAGTTTATGTGCCATACTTTTTCAATTCATTCATCTGTTTGTGGGCATTTGGGTTAGTTCCATGTCTTAGCAATTGTGAATAATCCTGCAATAAACATGGATGTGCAAGCACTTTTCTGATTAAGAATTCTTCTGTCCTTTGGGTAGAAACCCAGGAGTGGGATTGCTGGATCATATGGTAGTTCTATTTTTAGATTTCTGAGGAATCTCTGAATTGTTCTCCACAGTGGCTGGACCAATTTACATTTCAACCAGCAGTGTAGGAGAGTTCCCTTTTCACCATAACCCCACCAGAACTTATCATTTTTTAAATTTTTTAATCTTAGTCATTTTGATTGGAGTTAGGTGGTATCTCATTGTGGTTTTGATATGCATCTCCCTTACAATGAGGGACGTTGAGGATTTTTTCATATGCCTTTTGGTTATTCACATTTCTTCCTTAGAGAGTGTTTTTTTTTTTTTTTTTTTTCAACTCCTCCCATCTTTTAATAGGGTTAATCATCTTTTTTTAAGACAGCTGCTTTAGTTCCTTGTGCATGCTGGTTATCAGTCCCTCATCTGATGCAAAGTTTACAAAAATATTTTCCCATTCTGAGGGCTTTTGATTCACACTAATTACTGTGTCTTTTGCCATGCAGAAACTTCTTGATCTAACGTAATCCCACTTGTCTATTTTTGGGCTTATTGACTGTGTGTGTTTTTTTTTTTTGGAGAGGTTTTTTTTGTTTTTTGGTTTTTTTTTTTTTTCGCTATAGGGCGCGTGCGCTTGCCAGACAGACAGAGAGAGACATAGAGACAGAAAGCGAGAAATCACCCCCCGGGGGGATGGTCACGCCGCAATCCCTTCTCCTCCATTCTCCTCTGGGGATCTTGGGCATGCACGCACACGCGCCCAGGGTGAGTTTTAAGCCACCGGGTCTGGGATGTGAACCATGGTCAACTACGTGGTAGTCTAGCGACATAGCCATTACGCTAACTGCTGGTTCCCTTGACTGTGTTTTGGGGTCTTATTTAAGAAGTCTTTGCCTACTCCAATGTCTCCCACAGTTTCAGGTTTACAGTCTGATGTCTTATGTTTAGATCTTTAATCTACTTTGAATTGATTTTTGTCAATGGCGAGAGGTAAGGGTTCAGATTCATCTTTCTGCAGGTGGATATCCAACTTTCCAGCACTATTTGCTAAAGCAGTTTTCCTTTCCCCACTGGATTGACTGGTACCCTTTGTCAAAAATCAGTTGGCTTTGTGCAGAGGCAGTATTGTAGCCAATGAAGTTTATCCAAAGTGCCATTATTGCTAATTGAAAACTTTTTCCAAACAAGTTTTAAAATTACTTGTTCTATTTCTGTGGAGAATATCATTGGGAATTTCACAGGTATTGAATTTAATCTATAAATCACTCTTGGCAGTAGAGATACTTTAAGGATGTTAATGCTTCCAATCCATGAACATGGGACATCTTTTCATTTTGTGTGTGTGTGTGTGTCTTCTTATCTTTTTTTCTATAAGTGATATAAAGTTTCCTTTATAGAAAACTTTTACTACCTTGATTAGATCTATTCCTAGATTTTTTTTTTTTTTTTGAGATTTTTGCTATAGGGCATGTGTGCTTGCCAGAAAGACAGAGAAAGACAGAGAGATAGAAAATAAGAAATCACCCCTCAGGGGGATGGCCATACCGCAATCCTTCTCCACCATTCTCCTCTCAGGATCTTGGGCACACATGCACACGTGCCTGGCGTGAGTCTAAGCCACCAGGTCTGGGACTTGAACCACAATCAACTACATGGAAGTCCAGCAACATAGTCATTATGCCAACTGCTGGTCCTATTCCTAGATATTTTTATTTCTTAGAAATGCACAGCATTTTAAAATAAATATTAAATTTACCCATAGTCTCTCATCCAGAAGATGTTAATATTTGAGAGCTGTTTTCTTCTGTTTCCTTTAATATGAAATCTATTTATAAAATACTAAGTGTAAATATTATTTTCTTAGATTTAATATTATATAATGACCCTAATGCCATAATATTAACATTATTTAAAGCTTTCTTTTTTTGTCATTTTATTGTTTAGTTTTGTTGTTTGTTTTCTCAAGGTTTTTGCCATAGGGCACATGCACTTGCTGGAGCGAGACAGACTTGCTCAAATCACAGTGAGAGGGAAAGTAAGAAATCATCCCCCACGGGGATGGTCACATCACAATCCTTTCTCCTCCTGGGATTTTGGGCATGTACTACTGCCCAACATAATTTTTAAGTCACCAGGTCTGGGACTCAGACTGCACTCCCACAGGGCAGCCTGAAGAGCTGCAGAGCTGGGAAAGAGAGATCCTGGCCTGAAGAGACCCTGTCAAAGTGCTTCTCTCTCATGCATACATGCACATGCACAGTCACGAATACAATAAAATAAAACTAAACTAAGTAAATAAATAAAACCACTGAAGATAGATTTTATTTGGGTCGGGTCCATGGCCGAGTGGTGGAGATAGACCCTGCAGAGCCAACTGCCATTTGAACCCCAGATGCAATGGCTTGGAAACGTGCTGGGCACGTGCATGTTTGCATGCATGTGTGTACATGTGTGTGTGTGTGTGTGTGCGCCCAAGCTCCTGACAGGATGGAGAAATGAGGGTTAAAAGATCACAGCTTGAGTGAGTGGGGGTGTTATCTCCTCCCCTTCCTCTCTTTCTCTCTCTCTCTCACTGGAAAATAAATTTTAAAAAAATTTGTTTTCTTTTTTTAACACTTTACACAGAATCTCACACACATACACCCACACATACACATCCCATCTTCTATACATCCATGACATTTTATTTTTATGAATTGAATTTTCAAAATTATTATATCAACATGCAGAGATAAACTCAGTAATAAAGATAAAAGCTCAATTTATACTTTGTGCATTTTATTAAGTTCTTTTGTGGTTGTACCTTTAAAAATACTAGTCCCTTCACTGCTCAGTTATCACATGATATAGTTTAAAACTTCACTGAACAATTATTTGTCAAAAAGAAGACTAAAAATGCAAACAATGGGCTGCCCGCAGAGCCCAGGGGTTAGGGGAGCTGAGTTAGCATGGCTGGTTACATAGCTCAAACCCTGACCCCAGCTGCCGGAGAAACATGCCAGGCCTGCATGCCTGCCCCAAATCCGGACCTGATGCAGAAATGGAGAAGGGGCTGCAGCATGACACACCCTGCTGAGGCGCTTTCTCCTCCTTCCTCTCTCCCTGCCTCTTCCTGGTGAGAGTACACAGCCTCCAGTAAATTAAAGGAAAAAAGAACAAGAGAAAATTACGGTGTCTCAAAAGCAGCGATGCTGGTGAGAATCACGGAAGTCCTGGGCCCACAGGCAAAGCGCAGCCTGGTCTTTGAAAGAGAGAAGGGGCGTCCCCCTGTGGAATTAGGGCCCTTCAATTTTATAGATTTCATTAAATTGCTTGTTAAAGGAGACTTAGTGATCCCCCTACTGTGATTTATCTTTTCAGATGTATTTAAGACATGGGTTACTACCAAGTCCCGAATAAAAACACAAGCTTATGTATGGAAGTTTTTATATTGTTTTATATTTATTTATCTTGCATGTATTTAAAAACTCTCCTTAAAGAAATTTCAATTAAGATTTAGTTGACTAGAAATCCAGATTACATGGCTGTATTTCAATAACTACTGTGACTGCAGTTGAAACCATTTTTTTCACAAGTCTGCCATAGGTTAGCTGTGATGGAGGCCAGAGCCCCACAGCCTGGCAAAAGAATTGATGTTTTTCCTTGCAGTTCCTTTAAAGAGTATGTTAGATATTTCATCCAAGGGCATAAAGAAATCATTCAACTGATTGTTTAAGGAAAGCATGTAAATGATGAAATACTCAATAATGAGTAGGTCAGGCTTGTTTTAACACTTTTCAGAAAGGCAAGACATTGGTGAAAGTTCATCAACACTTTTTTTTGGGGAGAGGTTTTTGCTATAGAGAGCATGCGCTCGCCAGAAAGACAGAGACACAGAAAGCAAGAAATCACCTCCCAGGGGGCATGGCCACGCCGCAATCCCTTCTCCTCCGTTCTACTCTTGGATCTTGCACGCATGCACATGCTCCCGGCATGAGTCTAAGCCACCGGGTCTGGGACTCGAACCATGGTCGACTACATGGGAGTCCAGCAACATAGCCATTATGCTAACTGCTGGTCCCTTAATCAACACTTTTAAGATTGCTGAACACATTTATTCAGTTACTGCTTCAGAGCTTAAAAATATAGATTCACAGATTGAAATACTGTAACTTTCCATATATAATAGTTTTTTGATAGGCTGAATTTACCTTTAATATTAAAAAAAGTAATAATTGGGACCAGCAGTTAGCGTAATGGCTATGTCGCTGGACTCCCACGTAGACGACCGCGGTTCGAGTCCCGGACCCAGCGGCTTAAACTCACGCCGGGCGCGTGTGCGTGCGTGCCCGAGATTCCTAGAGGAGAATGGAGGAGAAGGGATTGCAGCGTGGCCATGCCCCCTGGGGGGTGATTTCCTGCTTTCTATCTCTCTGTCTCTCTCTGTCTGTCTGGCGAGCGCACGCGCCCTATAGCAAAAACCTCTCCAAAAAAAGAAAAAAAAAAAGTAATAATAACACCTGTGTCCACCTTCCTAAAGAAAACTCATTCTGCCACTAAAGATTGCTAAACCATAGACAAGTACACTCTTAAGCAAGGAAACACTTTAACTGATAAAATTTGTTTCAGTGGAAAATAAAATACACTAATTTCCAGTAATGTTTCCACTCCAGCATTTGGAAGACTGAGAAATGATGCAGTGGTCTGGTGAAGCAATCTTGTGCTTCTATTTCTTCCTTCGAGTAATACAAGATACGTGTCTAATCTACAGGATTCCTTTAGCATGCGTGATAAATTGAACAACAGTGTTTAGTACAGAACACATTTCTACAACAGGTACTTAGGAATTACCTGCTAGTTTTAAAGTTTTTTTATGGTTCTAAGAGTAGTTACCAGCAAAGAGATTAGATCCACTCTTTACAGAATGCTGACATTAACAGAAAAGTCTAGAAGGGTAAGTAGGGTCCTCCTTGGGAAACTGTGTAGCTGGGGACTCCTATACCATGGAAGCCACAGTTTCCAGGAGAAGTTACAAGACTCCATTTAGAGCACAGCTCAAGAACGACAAGAAAAACATTAAAGGGAACCTGAATTAGTTACGAGTTTCAAGAAAAGGAGTTATAAGTAGTTTATTTTGCCTGGTTTTCTTGTTTGTTCCAAAGGCACAATTTCAATCCCAGATTTTTCTGAGATATTTCGAACCATCAAGGGGAAAGTAAAAGGACCAGGTCAATAAGCACTCCAAATATCGGCCCAGTTTGGAAAAGGGGAAATGAGACACGCTAAGGTGACTTTAATGCAGACGTGGTGGAATTGCGGGTTGTTGGGTACCGGTTACTCTCCTGTCACAGGCAGAGGGCATGTGTGCTCATCACGAACAGAAGGAGGAAGCACCCCCTGGGGAGCGGCCATGCTGCAATCCTGCCTGACCCCTCTCCATCCTGTCACTATCTGGGGCACACACATGTCCGACATATGTGGCAAGCTTCCGAAGCTGGGACTCAAACCACTGTCGGTCATGTGGGGTCTGACTTCCTTAGCCACTGTGCTATGGGTTGACCCTGCTTTCTATCTCTTAAGTTAAACGTTTTTCATACCAATGGGTTAATTAACACTACGTTAACTAAGACAGGCCTAATTGGAAATGTTATTCCAAATGGTGAAGAACACAAAAGAGTTCCACAAATACTAATTTCAAAAAATGACTGGAATGTGAGTGCAGGATGTATTTGTCTTTGGATGATCTTCACAAGATAAGCAAATAGGTAAAGAAGCTTAAAAGTTGTGGTTACAGATTCTGACGGACCCGAGCCAGGCCACTTGGCGATGGATCACTTGGGGTGTCTTGTTTGCAGTCAACAAGGACTGCCTAACTGCAGAGGGACTTTCAGTAGAGACGTGGGCAAGTCGGTCCGAAGGACGCCCGCTTCTCCACAGCACTGGCGTGGTACAGCAGCCACGGCCTGGCAGCAGGCATGGCTAGGCTGCGTGTGCTCGTGGGGTGCATTACCCCAGCCCTTCTCTCCCGTCCTGCCACAGCGTCCACGGTGCAGAGCCCCTTCAGCAGGTCTCACGGGCTGAACTCAGACCGTGTGACTGTCACCGCGATCGCGTGACTATGCCGAGGTCAGAAAAGGACACATCTGGTCCCTTTTGCGTTTGTCATCTTTTCACAAAGACAAGTTGTTGAGAAACACAGATAACTGTCGCCCACGACGTATTATTTGATTCTGGGAAGGGGCTGGGTGTGTCAGAATGAGCAAGAGTTTATGAGCATGTTCTGTCTTAAACACTTTTTAAAGAAACACATGGGAAGTGAAAAATTAATGTGGAACTTTCCAGAAGACTGTTCCTGACTACAATATAGTAGGATTGTTTTTAAAGTAGGAAGAGTTTATTTTTACCAAATAAATAAATAAATAAATACTGAAATGTTAGCATAGGGTATGAGTATTAAGTTCTGAGTTTTGATAGAAAATATTTAAAATATCTTTTTTGGGAACCAGCAGTTAGCATAATGGCTATGTCGCTGGACTCCCACGTAGTCGACCGCAGTTCATGTCCCAGACCCAGTAGCTTAAAACTCACGCCATGCGCGTGTGCGTGAGTGCCCAAGATCCCGAGAGGAGAATGGAGGAGAAGGGATTGCGGCATGGCCATCCCCCTGGGGGGTGATTTCTCGCTTTCTGTCTCTCTGTCTCTCTGTCTGTCTGGCGAGTGCATGCGCCCTACAGCGAAAAAAATCTCTCCAAAAAAAAAAAAAGGAAAGAAAAAAAATATATATCTTTTTTGATTAATAGAAAATATCTTTAAGTTGTTTTTTATACATTCTCCTACTAGATAATTTTCTTTTTCTCAAGGAAGTGGCTGAAGATGAAAGGCAAGATGCCAGTGCTCAGCGGTCTGATTCATTGACTTTGATACTCCCGATAAACTCCTGATCCAGGCGTTTTCCACGCGCAGCTCCACTCATCAGTCAGATAACCTTCTATTCAGTTCCAGCAATATGGTTTTAAGAAGTTCGAAGGCAGTCCAGTGCTTTAAATGTTTTGCTGTACTGAAAACACGTAGCTTAAATCTGGCCTGCTTCCACGTCAGACGGCGTTTTCCTAATCCTTGCTTCACTGCTTAGGTATAAATTTAAACAGTCGCTTAGATTCAAGCCTCCGAGGGTTGGAGTAAAGACACGCTCAGCTGCGTGACAGACACAGGGACAGTGTGGAGGACACACTGTAGGAAGCAGCAACTATATTAGAAAATTGATAGAAATTACTTGAGTTTCAGACTCGCACATGGAGATTTTTCTTTTGAGGTCATTTTGATTCATCTAATCCACCACGACGAATCCACAATTGAATACGAGCGGGGAGGGTGCCGGACGGTGGCTCCGCGGCCATCCTAGGGGAGGCTGCGTCTGCAGGGGAGACGAGAGCACGCAGGGCCTGCGTGTGCGTGGGGATCTGGACTGGCCGGGCGTGATAAGGTGCAGGAGGCCACGCTGGAGATGCGGCCACCGTGTCCCTGCCGCTCACAGGGACTGGGACACACAGAAGCCAGCTCTCTGCTCTCACCACGGCCCTTCCGTGGGACAGAAGACCTTACATGCTCATGTCACGTACCCCTGCTCCTGCAGATGCTTCTGTGTTAAAGAGGGATCGTGTCTGCTAAATATTTCTGTCCTCGGGTTTCTCACACTATTTCTGAAAGGTTAAGCTTCTAAAAAGTAATTGTTCCAATTTGCACAAAAAATAAAATCAGAGTTAATGAACAGTATAGAGTAAAAGGTGTTAACTTGCTCTCATTTTCCAGGTGATTAAGTCAGATTTCCTTTGGGTGATCTAAACTGATGCGTTTTTCACTTGTTCTAAATGGATCTACACATCCACCTACTCACGTACCCATCCATCCATCCACACAACTTCCATTCTCCACCTTCCACCCACCCACCCAGCCTCCTCCATCCTCCTCCATCCACCCACCCACCCTCCTCCATCCACCCACCCACCCCTCCTCCATCCACCCATCCACCTTCCACCATCCACCCATCCACCTACTCACGTATCCACCCATCCATCCACACACCTTCCATTCTCCACCTTCCATCCACTCACCCACCCTCCTCCATCCACCCACCCACCCTCCTCCATCCACCCATCCACCCTCCACCCACCCACCCTCAGCCCTCCACCCATCCACCCTCCTCCATCCAACATCCACCCTCCCCAACTACCCATCCACCCTCCTCCATCCAACATCCACCCTCCTCCATCCACCCACCCACCCTCCGCCATCCAGCCACCCACCTTCCTCCATCCACCCACCCACCCTCTGCCATCCACCCACCCACCCTCTGCCATCCACCCATCCACCCTCCTCCATCCAACATCCACTCTCCTTCATCCACCCATCCACCCTCCTCCATCCACCCATCCACCCTCCTCCATCCAACCATCTACCCTCCTCCATCCACCCATCCACCCTCTGCCATCCAACCATCCACCCTCCACCCATCCACCCTCTGCCCTCCACCCATCCATCATCCGCCCTCCAACCATCCACCCTCTGCCCATCCACCCATCCATCTTCCTTCAACCACCCATCCACCCTCCTTTATCCACCCATCCACCCTCCGCCATCCACCCACCCTCTTATCCACCCACCCAGTCCCATCCCTCCACCCAGGGCTCTGTCACCAAGCCTGGGCTGTGTATAAACACAATAACAAACTCATGGGTTTCCAGGGTTATGGAGGGGCAGGTGTTACACACATCTGTCTACATAGTTAGAGTAACACGATGGTGATAAGCATTATAATGAAAACAAGAGGATTGGGGCCAGCAAGTGGAGCAGTGGTTAAGGTGCTGGATTCCCACATGGTTGCCCATGGTTCAAGTCCCAGACCCAGCAGCTTGAAACTCATACCAGGCATATGTGTCTTCGTGCCCGATATCCTGAGAGGAGAATGAATGAGAAGCGATTGTGGTGTGGCCATCGTCCCCCTGGGGGGGATCTCTCACTTTCTATCTCTGTCTCTCTCTCTCTCCAGTGAGCGCACGTGCAAAAATCTCTCTCAAAAAAAAAAAGGAAAAGAAGAAAGCCATAACAGAGATGTGCTGAAACCATGTCCTGAGCGTATATGATAGTTAGAGAGGGCCTGAGGCAGGCCGAGCTGGCTCCGGAGTGGACAGGGAAGTGGAGGTGTGGGAGGCAGAATATCTCGGAGAAGAGACAATGCGGGTGCTGGGAGCAGGGAGGAGCTTCATGTGTTTAAGAGCGGAAGGAAGAGGCCTATTGGGGTTCAGGAAGCCACGGGAAATGATGCGGTAGAAGAGGTAACATGCTGAAGGGTGAGGAGTCAGGGCAGCTCTTCCCTCTGTTGAAAGTGAAGAGAGAGGGGCCCATAGGTGGCATAATGGCTACATCGCTGGACTCCCACATAGTCGACCACAGTTTGAGTCCCAGACCTGGCAGCTTAAAACTCATGCCAGGCGTGTGCACATGTGTGACCAAGATCCCAAGAGAATAGAGGAGAAGGGATTGTGGTGTGGTCATCCCCCTGGGGGTGATTTCTTGTTTCTGTCTCTCTGTCTCTCTCTGTCTGTCCAGCAAGAACATGCACCCTATACCAAAAATCTCTCTCTGATAAAAGAAAAAGAAAAAAAGAGTGAGGAAACAAGTGAAGAATAAACCCGAGTCTTCTATTTTAATTTCCACACGATCTAAAAATTCATTTCTGCTCACACAGAGACAATACCTGAGGGGCAAGGCCTCCGTGGGAAGGAGTGACGGCAGCGTGAGGCAGGACCGGACAGGGCGGGTGTGGCAGTCAGTGCTGGGCGAGCGCGGTCCCAGGGCCAGGCGGACGTCAAGGCAGGGCCGTCAGAAGGCTGGCCCACGAGTCCTGACCTGACCTGAGCCCGTGACCAGGGGCCACGCCACGGAGGGCGGAGAGGGCGGGGAGAGGGGAGCAGTTTTACTAGAGGTTAAAGCTCAGTTCTGAGCACACGATGTTTGAAAGGCCAGGGAATATCCCAACTCCAAGAGAATATGCAAAATAGGCCATTCGGAAGCTGAGGTAAAAGTTACCCTAAAATAAAAGCTCTTGGCCGGAGGAGCATGCGTGTGTTACGCTGTTTATTAAATACGCTCGCATCTCTTGATTTATAATAAATAATGATGCCACTAGTTCAGCTCATTAGCTGAGAGGTAAGAAAAAGATCAGATACTTAATTTTACTATTTTCTGAAAACCAAATCTTAAAACCTAAACCTTGAACTAAGATGGTTCATCAACACACGAGCGACCTTGGGTGGCCGTGGTAGCGTACGGTGGAACACAGCGTCACTTTCCAGGAGGCCGCCACGCCGGGGCCTGGGTTTGGTTTTCGGCCACCTCAATGCCAGGCGTGGGAGCCCGTGCCTGGAAGTCCCAGCTCCCCGAGGCTGACGTGGTAGGCAGGTCACAGCATAGTGAGACTATAAATACACAATTCACTCACTTTTCCGATATCAGAGACCTTGAGAAAACTCCCGGGCCCCTGCGCAGATACCTGCAGCCTTCCTGAGTCCTGAATATGCACCCAGACCGAGCTTCTGTTCTCTCATGGACATCCAAGTCCTTAGAGACGCCGCTCAGTTTCTTCCTATGTAGTCAGCTCTACACAATTTCCGAATAGGGAAAATGCAAAGTCCCACCTCTATGTGTAGTCTCCCTTATGGGAAAGGAAGGTGTTTGTCTAGATTGTCGCCTGGGACACAGCTTAGTGCTCTGAGTCAAAATAACAAAACACATTGGAGGCCAGCAGGTGGCGTGGTGGTGAAGGTGCTGGATCCCACGTGGCTGACTCCTGGGTTGGAATCCTAGAGCCAGAGGCTTGAAAAACATGCTGGATGCATGTGCATGCATGCCCCAGAGTCTGGGAGGCGAATGGACAAAAAAGGACTGTGGCGTGGTCTTCCCACCTGGGGCAAGGGATTTCTCATTTTCCCTCTCTCTGTCTGCTGAACACCTGTGCCCTATGGCAAAAAGCATAAAAGAAAAAAAAATATATTCAAAAACACTGATGAGGACACTGAAGCCATCAGATGTAATTTTACTAATCATCGTATGGGATATTCTACAGAAAATCTTTCTCATATTACTGAAATTGTTTTGTCCCAGAAGCAGAGCTTTTCGTCACACAAGGAGGAGAGACAGTGGTTAATCACCGGCTCTACACCAGCACTGACGCTCTCATCACAGCTGGGAGCGGCCCTAGAAGGGGCTGGAGCAGTGACGGACTGCCACGGCATTCCCGGTAGAGACACCCAGAGGGCAACAGGTGACCACGTGTTGTGGGAGACCACGTGTTTCTTTGCGCCTTCTATGACAGGCAGAACACCACGGGAAGCTGTTTGGACACTGTGGCCCAGGACGCCCTCCCTGTGAAGGCAGCCGTGGACGAAGTCCTGAGCTCTGGGCCTTTGCTGGGAAAGAGGGTGCAGTGGGTGGGAGGAGGTTGGGGAGCACAGCTCCCGGAAGGGTCTTCTAAAAACGCAGGTGGTAATATATTGGGTTGTCGGGAAAGTCATGATGCATTTTGCATAGAAAAACATGGAAAAATACGTCATGACTTTGCCCACGATGCAATCGTCATGCAGATCCGAGACTTTAAGGGCTGAGCGACGGGAACACTGATGTTCGTGTTTCCGTGATGGTGGACGTACGGCCCCGGGCCACTTTTAGAGCTATTGTAGACAACATGGAGATCGTGTCCCCACTCTGTCCTGAGCCAGCCATACTTGCTCTGTGTGCTGTATATGCCCTGCATAGCTACAGTCTACTGAAAAAGCCGCGGTCTGATATGAGGCAAGTGTGTGTTGACTACTTTTTTGTTAGCCTGGTTGTTTAATCTTTTTTAAAAAGGTTTAAACTTTTAAAAAATCATTAAACTTCTTAAATAAGACCCTCAAAGCACAGTTGATAATCCCCAAAATAGACAAGTGGGAGTACATCAGACTAAGAAGTTTCTGCATGGCAAAAGACACAGTAATTAGTGTGAATTGACAGCCCTCAGAATGGGAAAATATTTTTGTAAATTATGCATCAGATAAAGGACTGATAACCAGAATACCCAAGGAATTAAAGAAGCTGTTTGGAAAAAAGGTGATCAACTCTATTAAAAGATGGGAGAAGGAGTTGAAAGAAACACTCTCTAAAGATGACATATGAATAGTCAAAAGGCATATGAAAAAATGCTCAACATCCCTCATCGTGAGGGGAATGCAGATCAAAACAACAATGAGGTACCACCTAACCCCAGTCAGGATGTCTAAGACTTAAAAAAAAAAAAAAATGATAACTGTTGGCGGGGGTGGTTGAAAGGGGAACTCTTTTACACTGCCGGTGGGAATGTAAATTGGTCCAGCCACCATGGAGAACAATTTGGAGATTCCTCAAAAATCTACAAATAGAACTACCATATGATCCAGCAATCCTAGTCCTTGGTATCTACCTAAAGGACAGAAGAACCCTTCATTAGAAAAGTGCTTGCATATCGATGTTTATTGCGGCACTGTTCACGATTGCTAAGATATGGAACCAACCCAAATGCCCACGTAAGGATGAATGGATTAAAAAACTGTGGCACGTATACTCTATGGAATACTATTCAGCCATAAAAACCAACAAAACCCTGGCTTTTGACAGAAAGTGGAAGAATATGGAAGATTTACAGCAGAGTGAAGCAAGCCAGGCTATGAAGGAGAGGCACTGTATGTCCCCACTTACTATATACCAAGTGTCTGCACTCTATGACTGAAACTGATTGACTAAAAGATATACAAACACAAGAGATGGGTGTGGATGCCAGATGTGGTGTGTGTGGAGGAGTGGGGCCTAGGGAAGGACATTTGGAGGAGGGATACAGAGGCAGAGCATTGACGGGATGGGGAGGTGTGGTGTTATCTGTTGAAGATATTTTGGTCAACTGGACTGGGAAGAAATGTTCACATATTGAAATGTTCACTTTGTAAGCTAAACAATGTGATTTTATGTATATAAATAAATAAATAATAAATCATTAAACTGACTTTTATTATACAGTCACAAAGTTGCAGTTAGAATGAACAGGCAGAGAAAAACGAGTTTTCAGTCTCTTTGAATAGAAACATGAAATTAGGATTTGTTTGGTTTCTCATTAAAATAGCCTATTAATGCTTTATGGGGGGAGAGAGAAGATTGACATTGTGTTCAATAGTAACATTTTGGTATCTCATTTTAAATAAAACATTAAGCTTACTTTTGTCTTTGCTGAATTGATAAGTTTACTTTTTAAAGAATTATTTATTTGATTTTATTTATTATTATCATTACTATTTTTAAAAAATTTACTATAGGGCATGTGTGCAAGAGAGAAAGTGAGAAAGCAAGCCACCAGGTCCAGGACTCAGACCACGGTCAGCCATATGGGAGTCTAGCACCTTAACCCTCATGTCACCTACTGGCCTCAATAAGGTTCTTTTGCCAATTTTACTATGAAATGGCAAAGCTAAAATTGTCTTTAATCCCATATGTAATGTATCCACTTATACAGAAGGAAAGACAGACTCAGGTAGAGTAACTGCCTAAGAGACACTGCTAGTCAATTCAGAGCAAAACTTTGAATGGGCCTTACTCCACCACGCCACTGCAGCCTCGCACCCCCAAGCCTGCTAGCCCCCCAGGGTGTCTGCAAGGAACACGAAAGGACGCGTCAGCACAGGCCTGCACACCTGCCCTCTCCACCGCCGGGGCTTCGCTTAGGGCCTGCTCTGAGAGCTGAACTCCAGCTGAATCCAGGCTGCCAGCTGACGGAGAGGCAGGACAGCGGGGCGAAGATTTGCCTTAGGGCCAGTCTGGGAGCTCATGCTTTGCTGGAAAACGGGGCCCCAGAAAACATACCTGGTCTTTCGCTCTTCCCTAATAAGCTTGGGAGGGGACTAGAGGATTCGATCCAGCCATGAGTGCCCTGAGTGTGCCAGTGTGACTTCTGGGGATGCCAAATGTCCCAGGCCTGTCTCTGAAGCTGGCGGCACTGGCATTGGGGTGGCAGGTGGCGGGCTCCTTGCAGAATGCCAGCAGTTTCTGAAGAGGAGTTTTGAGTGTCATGGTCAAGAAAGCGGGTGTTATCCACAAGCCTCCACCACAGTCCACTCTGCAGCAAGGACGCAGCCGTGTCACCCCAGGCTCACGCTCAGGATTCAGAGGCTCCGCTGCCCTACTTCGAGCTGTGGAGCCTTCGCAGGAGCTCCTGTGTGGCTCAGTTGGCCTGAGAGTGGTGGCTCGGTAGATAGCTGGGCCCTATCACCTCCGTTTCAGAAAACGCAGAACTAGAGTGAGCGCTGGTGTGAGCCCCAGCCCTGTTTCAGGGGCGGCTCGGGCAGAGCTGGCAGCCCCGGCCCCACTGCCGCTCTGCCTGCGGCTACCCTTGGCCCTGGCCCTGACGAGCTCCCAGTGACCACCCACTCCCCAAGTGTGGTCCGCACAATTCACCCAATCCTCAAAACCAGCTACCGAGAACTCTTACATGGTTTCATGGCGCCAAAGGGCTTGTCCCGTCTTCCCAGATGCCCACGTCTGCACTTCGCAAACCCCTTCTTCCCTCGGAACGCCTCGTCTTCCTACACACGCTCTTATCTCCCCGCAGCGCCCTTTGTCTCTCCTCCTCTAAGGGACTTCTCCCGGTCTCGCCAGCTCCTCATTCTCTGGGAGACGTCCCCTACCGTGTCAGCAAGACCCCTCTTCCTCCTCGCCACACGGACGACCTCCCCAGGAGCAGGGCCGGGCCGTGTGCTTAGAGGAGCCCAGAGCAGACGGACAGGACTGCTCACCATTCTTGCTTCGATATTCCCGTAAGCACTGCGTTCTCCTTATTATTTCAGTGTCTTCCTTGTTTTTTTTTATTTTTATTTTTTTTTCCAGTAACAAACTAACAAAGAAACAATCACTTCTCTCCATTACCATAATGCAATTAGGATGAAAGGACTCCTCATTCCCTATCTGGTTAAGAACGAATGAATACCATATGAATAAAAAATAAATGTAATAAAATCTGAGACCTAATCATGCCGGAGATGTGTTAATTTGAACTTCATATGTTTGATACTATTTAGGGAGAAAGAGTCAAACCTAGCGTTATTACCTCTGGTGGAGGATGAAGAGCGTTGGTTGATACAATTTCATTGCTTATGATTCAATTGTATTTTTATGCTAAAGTCAGCTGGATGGGAAGAGACTGTATCTGTAGCCTCGGGAACAATGTCCCTAACAATCAAATCAGCCTCGGAAGAGCTAATGGTGATCAGGATGTCTGAAGGAACATGAAACCCAGGTGACTGAAGTTGAATTTAGCACCCCTGGAAAGGTTTGAAAGGAAAAAAAAAAAAAAAAACCGAGACTACTAATTGTCAATATTACCATTCATTCCTATATTCTGCACGTCATTACAGAAACCATCATGGAATTCTGCATCGTAGGTCCAAATCACGTGCTTCTCAAAGCGGGATGTGCAAGAGCACGCTGCGCAGAGGGGCGGGTGACCCTCGGCTCGCCCCGCTCTCCTTCCCCTGACCTCGGAGCCGGAACCCAGGGGACCTGGAGCCCGAGCGGAGCGGGATCTCCCGCTGCCGGGTAAATTAGACCGGCCGTCCTGTCCGCAGCAAGGCGTCCTCATTGAGCTGTGCTGCTCTGAGCTGTCACTGGCAGGAAGTCACCCCAGAGGTTGGAATCTAAATAAACGCAATTAGAAGTGGTCATTCCATTTTAAGAGAAGAAATATCCAAAGTAGCATTTCAAAGCGGACGAAAGGCAGAAAACGGTCTCCGTGGTGGGGGAAGGGAGTCGGGGGATGAACGGGCTTGCTGAGCCCACTGTGATTTATAATCAATATTAACCACATAACACACAGGGAGGCTCCGTCCGCAGAACAGAGAGCTCGGGCCGGACTCCTTTTATCCCATGAAGGTCATAATAAGATGGGTGAAATGCCGAGAAAAATTGATGGGGGGTAGTTGGCTCAACAATGGAGAAAAATATCTCTGCTCTGATGAAGAATTCTCCCAGCAGCTCGCCCGAGTGCTGGCCTCTGTTGTAAATTTGCTTGAGAACTAGAATGGAAAGTTTAAATGAGATTTTTAGTGATTTCTGGCCTCACTGAGGGCTGGAAAATGACAATTACTCAATTTAAGAGATTTTCTGCCTGAAAAGGTGGAAGAGCCCCTGGCTCGATGGCCTGGCAGACTGACGTGAGCGTGGCCACCTCCCGGCCCAGGAAACGCCAGGTCTAGACGCTGCTGGCCACGTCCCCACGCGTGTTCCCCGTGCCAAGCCGCCCAGGGCTCTGAGAATCGATCCTGATTTCCGTTGAGGAGAGAAGGAGAGATGACACTCACACCCCCGGGAGGTTTCAGGTAGACAGATGTGAGTCATTTCACCCGAGGTTCCCACCGAGGCCGAAGGCGGCTCAGCGTCCCCAAGGTTTGCTTTCCTGTCCGTGGAAGCCTGTACCACCTTGTGACTACTCTCTGAAGCTGTCGTGTGGCTAGGACGTGGGACTCCCACCCTCTGTACCTGGCAGAGGTGTGTTCGGACCGTGAACGGGCCAGTACGGGAGGCAGGAGCCGCGGGCTCCTGGAGGGGGTGACCCCCCAAGGGCGAGGCGTCGGCAGCTTCCAGTCCCCACTCAGAACGCCTGGATACGGTGTGCTCCTCCGGGCTCCTCGGGGCCTCTCGGGTCCCCCCGGCCATCAGGGATGACTGCTGGCTCACCTCAGAAATCTGCTGTCTCTTGAAATCAAAGGTAAGAAGGAAACATTGTCTTACGGTGGCAATTGTGGAAGAGAAGCGAGCCACCCTTCTTAGGCCACAACTTTCCCAAGGTTCATGGAAAGCTGTGGCAGAGAGGGATGTAGATGCGCGTGTGGCTGTGGACGCAGGTGAGGTACAGGCCACCCAGGGACAGTGGGACAGACCAACACGGACGTGGGTACATGTAGGACACCGCCATGGACATGGACACACACGTGAAGCCGGCTTACCGATGCGGACACTGATAGACACGGCTGGCTGGAGACGTCCCGTTGCTGTGATACTGGGTAATGCACAGGTGCACGTGAGTGCGGGGGCAGTGGGCGAGTCCCTTCACAACGTGCCACTGCACTTCCGCCGTCTTCGTGTGGGCACTGCTGGTCAGGAGAGAGTGCAGCCCGGGCCACTCCAGCCCGGTCCTCATGTTGTTTACAGTCCAGTGAAGGTGACTGGGGTGGGCAGAGGGGAGCAACTGTAGCCCTAGGACAGTGACGAGGGTATGGGACCTCCACCAGCCTCGCATGAACAGTTGCAGTGAAGTCCTTGCCGTCTGTCTCACCTGGGGGCTTCGGTCAGATGTCTCATAGGACACGGGCTCTTCCCTCCTGACAGCGCAAGGGCCCTGTGTCCCGGCTGGACTGGCGGGACGGGCCGGACAATCCCGGGTCCTTGCTTGAGAAAAGAGGCCAGGAAGGTGAGGGTGCCATTGCCCAGAAGTCTTGCAATGCCTTTCCTGGACCAGGCAGCCCCTGCTGGGCCGGGTCCTCCGTGGCAGCTCTCACCGCCCCCCACTCTGCCTGGCCTCAGGGCAGATATCACTACCTGCGTCCACAGGGGAAATGGTATTTGCGAGTTTTGAATATGATACTGCTCCATTCAAGAAAACGGGGCTGACGGGAGGTGAGTCTAAGGACACCAGGGTCCCAGCAGCGTGGCCATCACAGACCATGGGCAGGCTGAGTGGGGCCGTCACCGACAGCTGCGTCAGAGAGGCCTCCAGAACCCTGGCCGCATGCTCCTCACTGGCCTTTACATGAGTGCATGAAAGCACAACCCGGCCAAAAAGCGTGGAGGAGAAATATCTGGGTTGATTCTTCTTTAACTCAATTATGAGAATTTTGTCACAGAACACACCGTCTACCTGTGATAAAGCAATCCCTTCTGGGTGCCGGGCCATGCCACAGTGGTAAGACTTGACCCTCTGCAAGGCTGACCCATGAGGGAAGGTTCTGGTTCACGTCCGGAGCCCTGTCTGAGTAGGGCGCGTGTGCACCGTGACCTGGGGTGGCCAAGGCCTGGTGACTGAGGTGTCAGGACTGCTGGGGTCCTGCATCCCTCTTTCTTTAACTCATGGAATAAATTAATAAAAACATTTAGAGAGATATTTTTGCCATAGAACATGTGTGCTCGGTAGAGACACAGAGACAGAGACAGAGAGAAAGTGAGAAGTCACCCTCCAGGCAAGATGGCCTTGCCACAATCCTTTCTTCTCCATTCTCCTCCTGGGATTTTGGGCATGCACACACATGCACCTGGTGTGAGTTTCAAGTCATTGGGTCTGGGACTCGAACCATGTTTGGTCACATGGGAACCCAGCTATACAACCACTATGCCACCTGCTGGCTCCAAAATTTTTAAGAGAAAAGCTTCAGGATATTGGCAATTTATTTGGCTGGTACCAGTTGGTGGTTTTGTGTATATCAGGGCACACGGTCATGCACACGCACGCACACACAACTGCACATGCAAAGGGCTCTGTCCCCATCTGCTCACACCCAGCAACACTGTGATGTGAGGGTTATTACTAAGTGTGGAACCACAGCCTGCCACTCAGCAACACCCCATAACTTTCCAGGTCACAGAGCGTGTGGGCATCAGAGCCTGGACTTTAGATCCGATTCTGATGGATCCTGACTGCGGGCTCTTGGTGCTTCAGTGTGGGCTGCCCAGCTCTGCGGGCTGGGAGTTCCAGGAAGTGACCCTCTATTGTCTCCACAGCACCCGGATCCACTCATCGCCCGAGGGGTGAATTCAGACCACCGCAGTGCTTGCTAGAGGCAGGTGGCAGGAGGGACATAGGTGCCCTTCTTGTTTCTTTCTTGGAATTGGTGCTTACACCAAGGGTGCACAAATGCATTATTTAGAAAAAAAGCCTTACCGATAAGCCTACAAATAGTCCGATCCCCAAAAGTTGACAAATAACTGGCACACCTTGGTTTTCTCATGCCTCAGTGCATAGCTCCCCATAAATTCCATGCACATTGGGAACCCGCAAAGGTACTTGAATGTTCCCTTAAAGTCATCTGCAGAGGTCTTCATCCAAAGGCTTGGGGACCCGGATGAACGACTGTCACGCCTGCTCTGTGATGCTGCAGAGCCTCAGCCGCCATCGGCGTGGCGCCATGCAGGAGTTCCCCACGGTGCCGTTCATGGGGCGTCAGCGTCCTCGTGACCCGTAATGAAGTCCCACCGAGCATCTGTCTGTGTTTCTATGCCACACAAGGACTGGATCGACGGACAAGGACTCTCCAGCATCAGATTGAAATAAACTGTAATTTACGCATTTTTGAGATTTTTATTTTACCAGAAGAGACGTTCATTTCAGGTAACAATAGTTGTGTTCGTTTTTATCCTGTGACGTCACCAGCCTGGCAGCTCCATGTTGTCTGACTTCTGGGCACGTGTGTGCTCAGGGACTGGCCCTGGGGACCCTGGCTGGCCGAGCTCGCAGAGCACCCGGCTTCACGGAGCACAGACAGCAAACGGCCTCCACTTCCTCTGGCCGCCAGGAGAGGCATGGCGATGACCCGGTGAACGTTTGCTCCCGGCATCGCTCTTGTTTTACAGAGATGTCAAATCATGCGGGTATTTTCACGTGCATATCCTCCGCCCATCTAAGGCCAGCAGCAGGTATGTGAGTGACAGGGAAGAGAACGTGGACTTTGACAGAAAGACGGAGCAGCTCTGATGAGCCCGAGACCTGGGAGCTGACCGCTCGGCAGCAGGCGGCAGGTCACCATGGCTTTCCTGTCCACCCTCTGCGTTTTGGCCTGGCTCCTTCCTGCACCTGAACAGCAGGACGAGTGCCCCAGCAGGGGTGGCACCTGCCCCTCCACAGCAGGGTTGGCCACCAATACCTGCCATGTCCCATCCCAAGCGCTGCCGTTTTACCAAAGCACCAAAGTGGCTCCGTGGCTGGTCTTATTCCAGAGGCTCCAGGCAAATTCCCACTGAGCACGGTGACAGGTTGCCCACGATCCCTCTCCACCACCGCTCTGACTGAATGCACTCCTGACTTTCCAATCTGAACAGGATGCCAGACCAGTGATGAGCAGCTAGCACAGTCAGACTGAGGCTCAGGAATAGCCTTTGAAGACCCTGTGAGCTTGGCGTCTGGCCTCCCTCTCCCGAGGCACCGCCCTACCAGAAGGCACTCCAGAATGCTGTCCCCCTGCTCAGCCACCCTCCATCTGGGAGCCCGGCAGGCTGCCAACTGATGAATAACCCCACGTTGTTCCTACTACATGCAGGAATCTCCAGTCTGCAACACCATGCTTGAGCCGTCAGGGGCCCTTGCCATGCAGCCCATGGAGACCACAATGGCACGTGACAGGTGTTGGGGGGAGAATGCCTCAGCAAACAGGTACATGCTTTTATAATTCCCAACATTTGGCCATCCTGACTCACTAGTCAACGAACCTTCCTGGACACCTAGGTGACAAGTTCTCTGAAGGAAGTAAAGATGTATCCTCACTTTGAATGTAGCTCCAGGCCACAGCCACAATTTGTGATAAATTTGTCTTTTTATTATTTTTTAAATTTTATTTATTATTATTATTCATACATTAAATCGCTATACATCATTTAGATTGTGAAAAGACTTGACCCAGCATGATATACACCTCAGTCCAGCCCAGTTGAAACCACCATACACATCCTCGTCAACAGATAGTAAACCTTATTTGAGTCCCACAAGTGTCTTACCTCTCCATTTTCCTCCTAAATTTCCTATACTCTTCCCCTCCCACACTCTTTCCACTTTGTCTCTAATGTCCATTACAATTTTTATTGCTTTTATGTCCTCCAACCTTTCAGTCTCTACCATAGAGTGCAGACAGTCAGTATATGTTAAGTGGAGACATACAATGTCTCTCTTCCATAGCCTGACTTGCTTCACTCAGCAACGAATCTTCCATATTCATACACGTTCTATCAAATTCCATAGCCTTGTTGTTTTTTATGGCTGAATAGTATTCCACGGAGTATATGTGCCACACTTTTTCAATCCATTCATCTGTTTGTGGACATTTGGGTTGGGTCCATGTCTTAGCAATTGTGAATAATGCTGCAATGAAATTAGTTGTGCAAGCACTTTTCAAACTGAGTGTTCTCCTGTCCTTTGTCTTTACTGGCATTCAGACTAAGGGAGAGGGTGGCGCTGTTCCTGGGGTTGGAGGGCGCTCGAGGGGATGACTGAGTCCTGCTTGCTGGGTGTTTCCTATAGAAGTATGTGTAAGGCACCCCTGTTCACTTCTACGGCTGCGGGATAAAATAAATGTCATTGCTCCCTATTTCAGGCGTATCTAATTGTAATTTATATTCTGGTATTTACACATTTTATAAACAAAAATAAAAGCTGATTTTGGGCTGGAGATCAACAGGCGTGCATTAGAGCCATCGTAGGTGACACCCAGAACCCAGGTGCCACACTACCCTAGAGTGACTTTAAAAACCAGCCCTGCACTCCTCTGGGCCCTAAGTTTGCATTAACAGACACGGACAGGTCACATCTTTGGGACTCCCCGCATCTCGCCTCCTGAAGAACACTGGCATACCTGAGGACAGTCTGTCTCCAGACTGAGAACCCCAAGGTGGCTGCCATCACTCGGGCTGCATTATTTTTCTGTATCCCCATCTGAGAGTCCAGGAAGGGATGCCAGTTTGGAGTGGCAGGCACCCAGAGAGAGGCACTGAGGCTAGTCTGCAGGAGCAGCAGAGGGAGCAGAAGAGGCTCAGGGAGCAGGGGACACTCAGGGAGCAGAGGACGCTCAGGGAGCAGAGACCGCCCAGCAGAGCCCTTCCAGGAATGAGCGATGCGAAGGAGGCATTGCTCTGCCTGCTGTGAGCAGACCAGAGGGACGTGGCAAAGGGGCTGTGTCAAGCCTGCCTGTTGACTGACTTTCTGGTCGCCCAGAGCACAGTGGGATGAACACCCTGGTGGCTGGCTCCAGGGATCTGGTGTCTGCAGTCTGCTCTCCGAAAACCCCACCCACTTCTGGTGGCATCTGTCCCGGTCCCAGCAAGCACACCCTACTGGGCTAATCAGAGAAGGGGCTGCAGCTGAGAATGGAGTGGAATGGCAGTCAGGGCATGCGCTCCATCCTCCCGACAGCTCAGAGATGGGAACTATCCGCTAAGCCTCATGAAAACCGCCTCACTGGGACCAGCAGTTAGCATAATGGCTATGTCGCTGGACTCCGACGTAGTCGACCGCGGTTCACGTCCCAGACCCGGGGCCTTAAAACACACACCGGGCGCGTGCACATGTGTGCCCAAGATCCCGAGAGGAGAATGGAGGAGAAGGGATTGCGGCATGGCCATCCTCCCTGTGGGGTGATTTCTCACTTCCTGTCTCTCAGTCTCTCTCTGTCTGGTGAGCGCATGCACCCTATAGCAAAAATCTCTAAAAAAGTAAATAAATAAATAAATAAATAAATAAACTGCCTCACTGGCAGGGGCGTGCCTAGGCGACTGATGGTGGACGCCAGTTCCTCTTCCTTCGGGAGCCCCGAGCCTTCTGTGGTTCTGGCAGACTGGCCGCTCCCAACTGGGAAGGAGTAGGGCCGTTGCACCTCCTGCAGTTTCAGCCTAAGCTGGAAGCAGACCGCGTGGTTTCAGCTACTTGCTGGCAGCGAGGTAGCTCCCAGAGCCACTCCGGGTACGTGTGTACACTCTCTGCGAACGGACGGAAACATCCCAGTTAGGAAACTACCACGAGCTCTCCCGAGGTCATGGAGCAGCGGGCCGTGGCCACCTTGTCCAGAGTGGCTGCTGCTGGCCTCCGAGCGGGCAGCTGCCTCGCCGTCGGGCTGGAGAGGGAGTCCTGAGCAGAAGGCCTGCACAACCCGGGGGATGCGCGTGGTGGCCGAGTCACCAGGGCTGCTGGGCACCACACAGACATGCTGACAGCTGCAGCTGTGCTCAGGTGGTTCCAGCAGGGAGCCCCGAACAGCTTTCCTGGTTTGAGGAGCCCAGAAAATCCCCCAGACCACACGGCCCTTCACTTGCACTTTTGCCCCAGAGGGCAGCCAGGGGATGCACGCTGGAGATGCCGCAGTTCTCCCCGGAAAGGCAGGTGCGCTGTCGCTCCCACCCGGCAAGGCCCTCGCTGGAAAGTTCCCTTATCAAGATTGCATGCGGTAGACGGAGCCATTCCAAAAGTCAGCGCCTCGCTCTGTCTGAGAGCCTCACTTGCTGTGTTTTTAGATGCCAGCTTCAAACTGTCAGAGTTTTGTTGCTGTTGATAAAGCCAGCCTGAAATTGATGCCCGGAGGGTGGTCTGACTAGAAATTCTGAGACAAAACTTGAATTAAATTAATTCTCTTGGTAGCTCAGGGAAAGAAGGCGAGGCAGTCGCTCTCCACGCCGCGCGAATGGATAATCCATGATTGTTATTGGTCAATGAACGTCCTGCTTCCTTAGATTTAATGACATTTCTTACACACTTAGCATTTGCCAAGATAACATTCCCGCCGACGTTCGGGTCTCGTGGCCTCCGGGAGACTTTGCCAGCAGCTTACCTAGTGCCTCCGAACGGCCGGTCACCTGTGAACACGGAGACAGGAGGAGACGGCAGGCTTCTCTCTGGCCGTGTTAAACACGCACTGCGTACACCTGCCAGCTCTCTGCTCATTCGAAAAGGCGCCCTGTGGGTCTGGGCAGTGACGCAGCGTAATTCAACGGGGCAGGGTTCCACCTTCGCGTCTAGAGACCTGGGGAACAGGCCAGCTGAGGGTGCCGGGGACCCCGAGCTGGCCCTCTGGGAATGCCGTCTGTCTCTCCCTCTCTCCATCTTTCTCACTCATCGAGAAATAAACTCTAAAATAAAAATTGAAAAGATACAAATGAAAGACAACTTACAACAGGAATTTTCCTGCTATGATTTAGCTCCTTTTGATCCTATATAAAATTCTTAAAACTTCTGAGGAAATACTGTGGTCTTATAAATTACCTCAGACACTAAACGCTGCAAAATTAAAAGGGTGTGGTAGTTTCTTTCTGGTACGATGAAAATGTGCTAACATTAATTAGTAGTGATAGTTGCACAGCTTTGTGAATGTACTGAAATTCACTGCATTGTATACCATAAAATGGTGGCTTCTACGACAGGTAAGTTTTATCAAAATAAAAATAAAGGTAACCCTTGAGAACGCCGTGCCACGGGGGAAACCGACCAGCTGTGTCACGCGGGACCTTCAGCCAGACTTCCTTCCTCAGGGCTGGGTTCTTGCATGTTCTCTGGGTTCTCCATCCACAGGGTCTGTCCACAGGAGCAGGGCCTGTGCCACCGCCTGGTAGACTCCGCGGCGGGCAGACGTTTCTCGGAGCAAATCACAGTGGAAACACGGAGAGTGATACGGGGCCGGGTTTAGTCCTGTGTGCACCTACACGCACACCAGCTGGTCCAAAGTGGATCGTGTGTGCAGGTTCACACTCGAGGTCCTCACAGCCACGCCTGCACTCTCCCTGGACCTGCTGTTCCCAGGCCTGGCGTCGCCCATGCCGCTTCAGTCATTTTGAGAGCTAGAGGACCACACCTAAGCTGACACGTGCTGATTTAAAAATAAATACAGCGGGGCCCGCAGGTGGCGTGGTGGTTAAGGTGCTGGACTCCCACATGGCGACGTGGGTTGAGTCCCAGACCTGACAGCTTACCTTCACGCTTTCGTAGGTACTTGTGCCCTGTAGTAAATTTAATAATAATACTAATAATGAAATTAAATAATAATTCTTTAAGAACTAAATTAATGAAAATAGAGAAACCGACCTCTCCACCTCTGGCTCATCCGAGGCACACTCACCGTCTGTTTCTAGCCCGCCTGGGACAGCAGACGCTGTGCACGGAGGGAGTGAGAGTCTGAGCAAACCCAGCAAGGACGGCGTGACGGTGCCCACCGTCCATTCTGACAGAAGGGCCCACATGCTCACAGCCCTCCTTACCCTTGTCAAACCTTTTAGTTTACAAGTCATTTTAAGACGTGTATCATTTTAAATGAATGAGACTTTTCTACCAAGAATGAAAACATTAAGTAGAGGGTAGGACAGCATTTCTTTTCTTTCTTTATTTTCTTTCTTTATTTTCTTTTTTTTTTTAGGTTTGTGCCATAGACTATGTGCACTCATTGGAGAAGGACATTGAGGGGGGAAGGGAGAAATCTCCCTCCAGGAGTAGAGCCACACCACAATCCTTTCTCCTCCATTCTTCTCTCAGGATTTTGGGCATGCATGCACACGTACCCAGAGTGATTTTCAAGCCACTGGGTCTGGGGCTTGAATTGCAGTTGGCCGTGTGGGACTCCAGCGACGCAAGGACCGTGTGCACCCGCAGGCCCCAAGGTCGGCGTTTCTAGTGAGCACCTGCTGCAGCCCGGCCTCCAGGCCTCTCGCATGGGGAGGCAGGTGGTCACGGCCAAGGCCTTGGAAAAGCTGCTTTCATTAAAATGCTTCGTGACATTTTAGTTCCCAGTGGGGTGAAGGCAACGTTAGAGTCCAGTCTGGCTGGTTTGCTGTGAGGCCTTTAGAGCTCTGCGGGTGTGGAGGCAGGATGCGGAGGCTGGGGGGCCGTCCCGACGTGCGACAGGAACAGCAGTGCCTGTGGCCTCACAGCGGCCTGAGACTGTGACTGACTCGAGCTCCTTCCAGAGGAGCAAATGCTGTGTCACGGGGGAGGGGCTCTGCAGTCAGAGGGTGAGGACCTGAGGACCCAGATCAGCTGCCAGGTGTGACAGCACTCTTCCCGCCTGGCAGGGGAGGTCGTTTGGGGAGCATGAAACTGGGGGACGCCCCTGGAGAAAGGCCCTGGGCGGCAGCCAGAGAATATTGGGGTGCTGGGAAAGCCCCTCGTCCCGGCGTGGCCCACTCCCCTGACCACACGTGGCCGCGAAGCCCCCAGGAGCTGACTTCCGGACATTGTAAGGGGCAGGCTGACCAGAGGCCCCACGGGCGCTGCCGGTTCTGGATCTCTGTGAACTCGTCCCGATCGGTCATAGGCTGGTACTTTTTCTGCTGGGGCGTGTAAATGATGTCTCCCTAAAGGCACAAATAAAGGGTCCCGCTCTTCAGTAGACGCTGGCGGGGAGCCAGATCAGCTGTGCCAGGGAAAGCCTTCCTGGGAAACAGTTGGCATGAAAAAGAAAAGCAAAAGATGAAAATACAAGAGTCTGTCTCCACCGTAGGAGGCGCGGCCCGCCAGGGTGAAGGCAGGGCTCCAGCTCGCTGACCTCGCCCTTTGCTCCGCGTTACGTCTGCGGAGAGGGCAGACCCGCAAGGAGCATCTCAGCTCTGCCCTGACCGCCGTCACTCTTCACCAGCCTGACCTGTGAGCGGGTGGGATCCAGGTACTGGGGCTTTCACGAGGCCCCGTGCAGGGAAGTGTGTCCCCAGAACAAGCCACTTTGGCAGTGTGAAGACGGCAGGAGGGTTGAGAGCTCTGTGTGCACTCCAGCCTCTCTGCAGTGTTACGGGGAGTGGGTGCCGCGCTGTGGGTGGTCAGGGAGTTTCCATGGGGTGTGGAAGGTCGTGGGGAGTTGTCACAAATAGAGGGGCAGGGACACCAGATACTTTAATCACTATCCCACAAACCCTATTTATTCATTTCCAGCAAACCCTGTCCAAAGAGAAAGTTCAGGAATGCTAATGGTCTACACTCCACACTCCACACCAGTGGTCGTCCTGAGCCCCTCATTCAAGGTTCTGGATGAGGAACAAGTTGCTCTGGAGAATGTTTGTGTGGTGCTGCCCTGCTGTCAGTGTGTGTGTGGGGGGGGGTGTATTGCACAAATGTGCTGCTTTAGAGAAACCAACCTTGTTGCCAAAGCTTTGCACGAGGTTTGTGAATCCTCGCACTAACACTCACAGACACCACGCGGAAGGCCACAGGCACGCTCAGTGGGCTGAGGACTCCGCTTGTCTAACTAATAAAAGGCTTGTTAGGAGAAATTAAATGGGAAAAGAGCATAGCAGGTTTCAAAATACTCACAAAGGGGTCAGTTGTTCCTCAAATGTTCTAGGAACTTCGAAAATCTGAGGCTGGAGAACGAGGACGAGTCGGCGAGAGCCAGCATGCCTGGGCAGGGCACAGACGCATAGGTGGCTTGCTGGGCCCTTGGCTTGAAGCAGGAGTGTCACTGTAAACCCAGACATGCCCCTCCGTCTTTTGCTTTAAACCCCAGTTGCAGTACTTCAGAAAGGATTCTTCTAGAAATAGAAACAAAACACGCAGAAAAGACAGTAGGTATTGCCCCTCAGTGGAGGCTCCCACTGCCTGAGGACTTCTGACAAGAGACGGACAGAGGGCCGTGGTCTCAGGCTTCTGCTGAATTCCATTTTCTGTGCGAGAAAAGGCTCCCTCCGGGCAAGCCGCATTTTCCAGACAACCTTTCGGTTTCAAAGTACCACTAGCTCGTCAGCCATTATATCTGCAAGCATTTTTTAGCAGTTTGAAATATTAACTAGCTAAAGGTTAAGTATAAATATAAACCATTTTCTTTTAAGAATGAAGTATACTAATAACAAGTCTTTGCAGTGGTGTGTTTTCTAGACCAAAAGAAACCCAAGTGGTTTTCCTCCACTCCGAGAGCTTGAATTTCCCTTCCTGACACATGCCAGGCCCGGAGGCCTGCTGTGTGGCCTGGGCTTGCACACGGGGTCTGAGGGGGCCGTGGTGCCCACTGCTCTCAGCGACGCATACAGGACGGTGCTCCCGACCCACGTCCCACAGCAGTTATTAGTCAAAGTAATAGTTTATTTTTCTCAGCAGAAAAATAAACCCTGATGCACTCAGCCCAGCAGCCCCTGAGTCCCACGGCTTTGTTTGACGTGGGAAGTGCTTCGCATTATGAAAAATTATTCAGTAATGGATGAGGGCCTGTGCAAACGTCTCCCACACAACATCAATTTCCCCGAGTCACAGGGCTGCCACCGAAGGGACCACCGGGGGTTATCTGGGGTCTGACGAGGGCCAGGGAGGAAGTGCCCGAGGAGCTGGCTCCGGGGAAGCCCGCGGTCTGCAGCCGCCCCCAACTGCGAGCACCAGCGTCCTGGGGAGCCGCGGAGTCTGCTCCGAGCACACGACAGCCCACTGAGCCACTACAGCAACCGGCCGTGCCGAGGGGAAGACGTCGCTGGGCCCGGCCACCGCGAGCCCGCCAGTTCTCCGGCTCACAGGTTACTGCCACACCGCCTGTCCCCAAACGCGGTCCTGCAGCTGCGGGTCCTTCAGGACTCACGCAAACCTCGCTTCAGTGCTTCACACGCAGGCAATGGCCCAGGGTGTGAGGACTAAACTTCACTCTCCAGATGGCTCTTGTCTTTTAGCCTAATCCTGAAAGACAGACGTGAGGTAACTTCTGTCCATGCAGGCCCGGCCACGGCCCCTCAGGGCCTGCTCCCCTTTGTCGCCATCTCCGAGTTTTCCCTGCGATGTGTCACCCGTACCCCTCATCAAAGCTGAGTCACCGGATGCCGCAGAAGACACCTGGCCCCCAAGGCCACTGCTTCTGCTCCAGCGTCCCTGTCCTCAAAGACCTTGCCAAGGACAGGCAGGGAGCGACGTAGCTGGGAGTCCTGTGCTGCCGACCAACTCCAGACTCCCACGTCTCATCAGGGAACACGAGGCCGGCTGCAGGGACCTCCACGTTCTCCTTATTGGGTATTCAGTCCGCGTCCTCGTCACTGTCCTTGCTGGTTCCTCGGATGCCCGGGGACCAGGACAGCAGGACAGAGCCAACTCTACTGCCCCTCTGAAAAAGACTTGTGCTTTCCACCCGTCGGGCCCAGACTGTGGAAAGAATCGTATGAGTCCGTGGATGAAATTCCTTCCGAAGTCCAGTGGCCGGTGGGTGTTGTGGGGGTGGGTCAAGACCGAGCACGTATCCGACAGGTGTTAACAAGTGGCACAGAACCAGAATAAAAGCCCAGAAGGGCCTGAGCTCCCGGGGCTAGAACTGTACTTCCCACCTCATTGGTCATTTCCCTTCGGACCCTCCCTGGCAGCGCCCCCAGGGGCCGTGAGCCTCCCTTTCACCTCTGACCCTGGGCTACAGAGCGGGCACCAGGGCCAGGGTGGGTCCCAGGCCCTGCTGGCGCTGACTGGGGGTCTTGAAGAGAAAATGGCTGTTCGCCACGAGGCTGTCCCCACTGGGACACTGTGAGGGTCCTGAGGGCCTGGGTCCGCGCCCACATAGGTGGTCAATGTGTCCAAGGGGCGTGTGCCTCGTCTGAGAACGGGTAGGCCATAGCCACGGCCACCCGCAGCCCGAGCCCCCTCAATGCCCAGCTGTGTAGGCCTTGCAACTTCCCAGGTCGGGTGGCCGTCCCTCCACCCAGACTGGTGGCCATCCTGTGACCTGGCCCTTCGTGGCTTCCCCTCCCCCAGGGACGCTGAGGGTAAGTGGTCTTGTGTTTAGTCATTTATAAACAGCCTCTGCTCCAGCATTTCCAAACACAAAGGAAGTGTTTAGGCCAGAGTGACAGGGACGTGACTGCCAGGTACTGACTGCTGCTTTCCCACGAGAGGCCACCGCTGGCACCCGGTCATGCCCTGAGGGTTTGTTTCAGTCTTGGCTCTTGGACTTCAGGGCCCAGGGCAGCTACGTGGTTAGAGCCGGGGGGCTAAGGGGTCACTGGAGCCGCCATCCTGTTCCCGGGGTGACAGGCCACCGCAGCCCCTCGCTCAACGCTGCCTGGGCATCCGCACAGTCCCCTCCACCCCTCCACGCAGTCTCTGAGCTCGCGGGCAGAAGGGGACAAAGCAACACCAAGGTTTCGATAAAAAAGGGCAGAGGCAGGGGAAAGGCGGAGGAGGAAGCTGCACTTCGTCACTTTGTGAGGCAGTTCTGGACGTAAAAGGGAGAAGCGTGGCCCTGCTCCGTGGGAGACGGCCTTAAACACAGAGAAGGTGCCCCCAGTGAGCCGCGGGGCCTGCTGCTGGGGCACTCGGCCCGACACTTCCCCCTTAGATGAAAACTAAGCGTCTTTTTTATGTTGTGATAATTGCTGCATTTACTTCATTTAAATAAAGAAAAATATCACACTGTGATTGAATTTAACTATGGGGAGGCTTTCATTTTTGAACAATTACCCAGTACTTTAACATATTAAGATGCAATTAGTGGGGCCGGGCTATTTCTAGAGCAGTAGCTGGTAATATTTCTGAGCGATGTCTTTAAAATGGTTTTCTCTTATGACGCTTTCCTATTGCTTCTATAATTATTCTAATGATCATTTCCAGTAGCTTCTTTGTAGCCACGGCTGGGGACGAGTTTAATAAACGCAGGGCCACTCGCTGAGGGAGATGCAGAGGTGAGTTCCCAGCCACTGAGGGCACGGGAAGGTCCTCTCAGGGAGCACCGTGACATTTGGCATTTTAGTGCCTTCGACTCCAGACCCTGGTTTAGATCATAAACTAAAAGTATCTTGGAATGTACACATTACGACCCATTAGGAAAAAAGTCATTTCAGAACAAAAATTCACAAAGCAAATCCGTCTGATGGCGGGCGGCCAGGGTGCCTTCCCTGTGGTAGAAGGGAATCTTTGGGTCTTTAGCATCTTGTGCCTGGAGGCGAGGCTCGGGCTCTCCCAGCTGCCTTTGGTACGGGGAGTGAGCTTCGGGCATGAAGCCAGAGCTGCTGGAGCACGTACACAGGTAGGACTGAGCTCCCGAGAAAAGCAGCGTGCCAGAGGCTTCCCAGCATTTCACTCTGCAAATTCGTTCTAAGATGTAAGCGAGGACGACTTGCTTTTTAGTGCTGCGAACTAGCCAGGTGCCTCCACCAGATGCCTCCTCGTGGGGCCGAGGTACCGTGCGCCTCTCCTTCATCCTGCCTCCCCATGGGAAGCTCTGCCCGCCCCAGAGAGCCCCAGACCCCACCGAGGTAAGCCCAGCCTGGTGCTCCCTGCCTGGGCGGGAAAGTCCGCAATGCCATCTGAACAAGCCGCCCGGCCTCGCCTCTCAGGGCCTGGCAGCCAGCAGCACTAGTTGGGGTCCTGAGCACTCACCGTGGGGTAGGGCCGCACTGTGGAGACGCCCAGGGCAGCCCGGACAGCTTCTGTCCCACCCTGCGGACGCGGGCATTTCGGGTCCTCCTCGCCACCTTGTCCCTGTCATTCTCCTCTTGTCCCTCTCTGTCCCCGTCCTCTTTTTCTCACTCTCCCCTCCATGCCCGGCCTGTCTTTCCGCAGCCAAAGCCTGCGTTCCTTCTCTTAGTCGTTCTCGGTGCCTTCTTCCACTTTCCCTTTCAACCCCTGAGGGAAGACCAGGACTGGAAGAGATACGAGGAACTCACTTCAAACCCGAATGAAGGCTGGGTGCCCACTGTGCGCACTCTCGTGAAGTCCTGGTGGTCAGTGGGGCCATAACTGATGTCCCACGTGGCGAGCACCGGGCTGTGCCAGATGCTTCGTGAGGAGCTGCCTATAAATCTGGGCCAGGTCTCTCTCGCAGGATCTGGGATCTGGGACTCAGAGAACTCAGGTGACGGGAACAAGGGTGCACCGAGATGGCACAGCAGGGCGAGCAGCGGGTCCCGCCCGGCTTCAAAGCACATGCACAGTCTGCCCCACGTGATCTACATGACAGGGACGTCTCGGCTCGTTTTAAATTCTCCACGAACAGGATCTTCTTGCATTTTCTGTGTTTACTCTCGTCATTGCACATTTACTGGGAACTCTGCAATGGGTGTTTCCTTTCCAGATACAAAGAACCCTGTCAAGTTCTTATCATTGCTTTAACCTTGGATCCGAGAAGGTCAACGCGGAAGAGGCGGCGTCCTGCTGCGTGAGCGGGTCCGCATTCTGCACCAGAGCAGTGGGCAGGGCCTTGCTGTCGGAGGAGAGGATGGGCTGCCAGAGGCCACGTCCTGGGGGCAGGACCGCGGGTCCCCAGGGAGGAAGCTGCCGGGGCAGTGGTTCTGTGGGGACCCCGGCAGGCGGGTGCTGGAGGGGCGGGAGGGTGCTCCCACCAGGAGCCAGAGCCGGCCGGAGGGGCCTCGAGGATGGGTGGCCAGGAGGAGGGCCCCTGCGGGTGGGGCTGCCTTCAGCCTGAGCGCCCAGTCTGGAAACCACCCGTGGGAGGCGGGAGGGCGCTCACTCACAGCAACTCCACGGCAGCGCGGGACGAAGCCCGTTTCTCACTGGGACTCAAACTGACGAGTCGCTTAAAAAAAATTACTGAAAATCAAAATTTCATGTGCTGGTTTCTATGTAAAAGCAAGTTAAGGTCTTATTTTTACTTAAAGGAGCTGGAATATTGAAGAATTATGAAAGTTTCATCCTATCAGACACAATCACCATGTGGAAAAATAAGAGAAATCTGTAAAAAGGTCGTAGAAAATGCATATTGTGAACACTACGCTTGAACTTTTTGCTTTGAAGTCAATGTATACCATCATACTATTTCCCCAGACGTTTTACACCTCACAGAGAGTCTCTTCAACTTCAGAAATGGATGCCTTGCAAATCCGAGCTCGGAGTCAGTTCCATTTTGTAAGAACTTGATTCGAGTGCCAAAGTCGAGGACACGTGTGACATCTCCCAGGCCCTTCTAACTTGGTCAGGTCTGTGGGAGTCCTTGGAGTGCTCGTGAGGGACGCAGAGCATGGCAGGCTCCAGATGGGGAGACACCCAGCATGGACCATGTCTCCCAGCGTCGGACAAGTCACATCTGAGCCTCGACTGCCCCCTGAAGAGCAAGGCTGGAGCCGGGACAAGCCCACAGACGCGGAGCACCCGGGTGACCTCCGGCACACCATGACTGATGCCTCCCTGCTTCACCCGAGTGAGAAGGGCAGCGTGGTTCGGCAGAGGAGGTGGGGAGGGAGGTCAGAGCCCCGGCCCACTCCAAGCGTGGGCTGAGCTGACAGGGAGCTGGGCGTGGTCCCTCCCCGTGTCCTTGCTGTCATCCATAGGCAGTGGCCGGGCTGTGGGCTCCGCGGCACTCACAGTGGCCCTGGAGCTTCCTTGCAGTCGGCTCTCGTGGACGGAGTGAGATGCTTTGGGCTTGTGTCGTCCAACCTGGATGGTCTGAAAACTCGAGGCTTCTGTGTCCCATGAGGAAAAAGCTAGTGTCCTCTTCACACGTGCAGTTGCCTACACCATGCACTGCTGCATGCACCAGCGGCGTCCAATGCAGTTGGAATACAGCACTGTTCACTTCTGAGACCGCCATGACTGTAGGCAGGAGGTTGGCGAGTATTCCGAGGGTCTCCAGATGAGAAAGCTCAAGAGCCGGGGTGAGAATTGCCAAGATGTCATGCACTAACAAGACCTGGCAGGTGGTCACTGCCACTGGGTTCTCGAGGGGACCGGGTGAGAGCGGAGCACCGAGGGCCTCCCTGCCCAGGGGGGTTGCTGCTCTCTGGCGTGGGGGACGGGCAGAGCCCGCCTACCCTGTGGGTCTGTGTGTCCGTGTGTCGTCCTTCTCAATGCGATCTGTGTACAATACTGAAATTTCCAAGTCAATATCTCATAACAGAATAACTGAGGAACTGGTTAATTCATTTGCATATGATAGCAAATTCCTTTAGAATGAGAAACTCTTCCTATGGAACATAGTGATTTTGTAAACACTGAAAGATTCTTTGACTCCATACCCACAGAAGGCACAGGCCCCCACCACCTTGGAGGCTGGCGTTTTCCCATGAGAAATTGAAATTCAAATATTGTGTCCAGTTTTTGCCATAAAGACATGGAACTAGACCTCACAGCTTGAGCAGCTTAAGCTGGGGTTCTTTTTTTTTTTTTTTTTTTGGAGAGGTTTTTGCTATAGGACGTGTGTGCTCGCCAGACAGAGAGATAGAAAGCGAGAAATCACCCCCCGGGGGGGATGGCCATGCCGCAATCCCTTCTCCTCCATTCTCCTCTCGGGATCTTGGGCACGCATGCACACGCGCCCGGCGTGAGTTTAAGCCACTGGGTCTGGGACTCGAACCGCGGTCGATTAAATGGGAGTCCAGCGACATAGCCGCTACGCTAACTGCTGGTCCCTGAGCTGGGGTTCTGAAGAAGTGTTTGAGGTCCGGGGAGCTACTAGCAAGAGGCAGTGCTGACCCTGGTTCGAGAACACCTTTGAAGTGCGTAGAGGTGCTTGGCTGGAGGGGGATGGTCAGCCTTCTTGCCCTTGCCCAGGTTCTGCTTGTCCTGGAACTAAATAAAGAAAATGAGTTGCCAAGAGGTCGGTATATTCAGCAACTATTTAGTAAACGCTAATGAAATTGCTAACTACTCAGGAAGCCCATCTTAGTACACAGCATGGCAAGAGCTCTTTCTCCCCTCCTTACACTGAACTCCACTGCCCCGGCACAGGCATGGTTGCCGGCTCGTGAGGGAATGTTTAATGCACTGGGTTTGTTTGCCCAACTCTTCGGACAAGCACTGCCTAAATCAGGCGGCACACTTTCAGTGCCACTGAGAGGGTTCCAGACTTTCTCTTGAAAGGCCCAGGCACCTTGCAGTGGGTGCTCGCAATGCTGCGTGCTGGCCGGGCATGGCACGGGCACCTTCACACTCCGTCCGTCTCGTCCCTACAGGACTCTATGGCAAACAGCACGAGGCCTCCTCGCGAGAGGAGGGAGGCGAGGTGTCGGTCGTTAAAGAACCCGCCTACCGTGTGGAAATGAGCTTCCGTGCTCCTCCGACTGCAGCCTCTTCCCCTCTGGACTCGGTAGCGACACACGCACCCTGATGGAGGAGGGCACCCAGACACAGACAGCAGGGAGGAAACCACGGACTGCAGGACTGAAACATACGTCGTGACTTTCCCACCAGCCCCGCAGCATTTCCCCTGGTGTGTGCTAGGATGACGAGACGCAAGGCCTGGCCACGTGGTCGGGCCAAACCACTCGGTCCACTGGCGCCGTGGGAGGAGGTTCCAGGGTCAGACCGTCTCCTTAGGGTTCAATAAAAGGCAGAACTAAAACTGAAGGTCAATAAACATGAAAACATAAACCCCAAAGAAATGAGGCTGTATAGAAAAAGAACAGCGGGGGGAACCAGCAGTTAGTGTAATGGCTATGTCGCTGGACTCCCACGTAGTCGACCACGGTTTGCGTCCTGGACCCGGTGGCTTAGAACTCACCCTGGGCATGTGTGCGTGTGTGCCCAAGATCCCGAGAGGAGAATGGAGGAGAAGGGATTGCGGCGTGGCCATCCCCCCTGGGGGGTGATTTCTTGCTTTCTATCTCTATGTCTCTCTCTGTCTGTCTGGCGAGCGCACGCGCCCTATAGCAAAAACCTCTCAAAAAAAGAAAAAGAACAGCGGGAAAAATCCAGCACCTTTGCACTTTTCCAATCATGTTCAAAGCATGGCAAAGGGTCTTCCGGTGTCACGCTTCCACACCAACTACCGATCTGGCCAAACCCCTAATCACGAGCTCACAAGTTTCCTACCCCATCGCCCTACTCATCAGTTTTTATATAACTTTCATATTATACATAATATGTTTGCCTTTTATAATTACTAAATATAAATCAACACATCTTTTAAAAAAACTGAAAAAATGTAGCGTTATCTAGCCGTGTGAGAATCGAGCCAGTTGGCAGTCACCAAATACGGGCTGTGCGGTGATAAGGGATGGAATTACTTACACAATCGGCTAACCCTGACGACAGCACTAACACTGTGCTCAGACATGTGGCTTGGTCCAACATCGTCTCGTCTGCATGTGAAAATATCCAAATGCGTACCTCAGTTGATAAAGTCTACGAACACCTAGACCAAGCGGGAGGAGTCACTTAGATTGACAGACAGAGGCAATGCTGCAGAGGTGACAGATTGAGACAGTGCCCTTGGTTTATGTCGGTCCGATTCCATAGCCACTGTTCCCCACCCTTTCCACTCCTGCCGGGTCAACCCTGACACGCTCCCCACCATGGCACTCATCCTCACAGCTTGCAAGCCGCTCTTCACCCCAACCCCACTGCTGTAATGGAACCCCCTTACGGAAGCAGCCCTGGCTTCTCTTCCTTCTCTGGAATTTCAGTCTGTGTTTGGATTCAGCGCGATTCTGGGGGGATGTTGCTTTGTCTGCTCACTCCCTGCCCCATTCCTCCTAAGTCCAGTATAATGTTGGCTGTCAGAAAAGTCACAATGCATAGAAAAATGTGCATACAAAAGCACAGGAAAAAATAAGTCATGACTTTCCCAACAACCCAGCAGTACTTCTCTTGGTGTGTGCTAAGATGAGAGAGTGCTAACTGGGATCGCCTTAATCCAACACTTTGTCCGGGTAGGGAGGGGAGAGCCGGAACCCAGGAGACCAGAGCCCCACCCAGCTTTGGTGGCGTGCACATGCTGGTGCACAGGACTGGCAGCAAGGTGCGAGGTGGTGCTGGCAGGGTTGAGGCCAGGCCGGTGCCCAGTGGGTGGGGCAGGTGCCTGGTTTCTGAGAAGGTGGTTGGCTGAGCAGAGAGCTGCGGGAATGAGGGACCAGCCCTACAGATGCATGAAAGAACATTCCTGGCACAAAAAAGGACTAGTGCGACCATCGTCAAATGCAAATTCTTATCATTAAATGCAAGGGCCATTTCTGGTTTTTCATTGCATTCAATATAATTGTGCCGGAGGGTTGACTATAACCGAAGCTTTATTTAGGAGAACGTAGCAGATATAGAATTTATGAAGCAGCGTGCAAGATTTTTTTTCAGGATTTTCATTGATGTTGCCAATATCCCTCAAGTAAATTTTTCTTAATTTGTTTAACCAAGCATTCATGTATGAATCGTTTCCCTATATCTTGAAAATAAAACAGGTAAATGCTACTTCCATGTAATAAGTGATCCTGGTTATTCACATGTGAACGTTTTTTGCTTACTGCTATGGTTCCATATGTTACAGAAGTTTACTGGCTGTTTGTATATCTTCTTGGTAAACTGAAAACTCCAGCCTCTGTCAGTTTTTAGATTGGTGGGCTTTCTTATTGATTTTATGAGTTTTTATATATCGAAATTCTTAAGCTCTCTATTTCCTAATTTGTATGTATCTTAATTTTATTGTATTTTTGACAAATATAAATTTTACATTTTTATGTTAAGGCTCAATATTTTCCTCGGTGACTTATTTGTTCTGTATTATTTGAAGCGGCTTTTCCGGCGCTTGACCTGGATCGGGGTTCTGGCGGTGGCATTTCTCACCGACCCCTCTGAAACGTGCGCTGTTGTAGTGAGACAGTGACCATGCTGTCCCTCGGGCCATGGTGCGTCCCTTCCTCACACTCATCAGCTCCTCTCTCCGTTCCTCAGTTATGTGCCTTTTCACTGCCCAGCAGAGACAGAACTCACGCACCAGTTGGAGGATTTATTTCTGAAGTCTGAAGAGTTTTTGAAATCAAACGCCCCCTGACTCCGGACAAGGAGGGCTGTGTGTCTGAGAACTTGTGATTGACAACGAGCAGGGACGTTTTCTTAAAGATTTGTTTGAAAATAAGATTAAGGGACATGCCCTTGCTTGGTAATTTTAGTTTGATGTTTTTATATTGTCAGAAAAGTTCTTTCTGTTTGTGTATTTAAGTGTACCGCGGCGATGGCGTGCATTTCCTCGATAATATTGTTTAGTCACTGGGGAGGGTCGCCGCGCTCCGAACAATGCGATCTACGCAGCCGCTCTCCGCCCCCTCGCGTCCTCCTGCTAACGCTGCCCCACCCCCTCTTCTCCATCTCCTTCGTCCTCTTTTTTGCTCAAAAGTAAGCTTCTTTTGAGATTTGTTAGAAAATTAATTTATTTTTATTCAATATACCTAAGAAAGTAATTATAAAAACCCCAAGGCAACCTTTGAAGTTTCTTGTAAAAAAGCTTGAATTAGCAAAGCAGACCTATTCCAAAATATGTTAATATCTAGCTATATATTTATACTCTACAGTCACACATTGTATGAATGACACTAAAGACTGCACACAAAGTTAGTATAATTCAAGTATAAAACATGCAAACACTAAATGACTGTCTATGTAATTAATACACAGGTATGAACCTAGACAAAGAAATTCTTTCATCTCTAAGTTCACAGGGGCCATGACTATACACCACTTTAGAACAAGTTTGATGCTTTATTTGTCATAAAATGCTTTCCAAATAATTGTTTTCTCTGAAATTAAAGTGGCTCGAGTTCCTAGGTAGGAAACACCTGATGCACCCTGTCAGCACCCTGTCTGCAGTGAAGTCTATTCCTCACAAACATCATCTTCCCGGAAATGTCCTTGGGGACAAGCGGGGGCCACGGGAGTTCCCCAGCGCTGCTCCTGTGCCCCATGCGGACCTCCTGCGTGTACACCTCTGGCGCGGTTTCCCGACTGTCCTTCCGTGGACGCGGCCCTGCGGGGCTGCCCAGGGCCCTCCCTGGTCTCGAGGTTGCCTCCAGGTGCTGGTACCAATTGGGGCGAGGGGTCTCCTTCTCCACCAAGACTCCTACTCTACCTGAGGCCCCTGACACCCGTTCATAGGAGACCCCAGTCACCTGATGCAAGGCCAAGTCACCGACCCAGGGACACCTGGGACTCCCACCCTGTGTTTGTGGAGGTCTGACTCCTCCCGTGGGCGTGCCCTGATTCACCACCTGACCGCCCTGGGGGATGGGAGTGAGGAGAAGGCCCCTCAGCTCACCCTGCGGAGCCTTGGGCTGCTCCTGAAGCCCGTTGCCCAGCAGCTCCTCAATGCCTGGCAGCTTTCCTGGTGCTCAGACTGCCTCCCCCCAGCAGGACACCTGGCTGTCTGCGTGGGCAGGAGTAGGCCACTGGTGAGCAGGGGAGGAGGCGAGCAGGTGTCCAGGTGGGACACCGTGTCGCTCTCTCCTGCTTCCTTCGGGGCTCCGGCATAATCTGCAGGATGAGTTTGGGCTTCTAGAAACAAATTGCCCATCCACAAATTTCCCCAGAGGCAGAGGAACAAGCGTGAGTCCTCCACGTGTCTGGGTAAAAGGCAGAGAGTGCGGAAGTGAAGCCGGCGTGGTAATAGCGGCGCACCGTCCACGCCAGAGCCGCTGTCATTGGGAATACACTGACGCAAACGGAGTCTGATTTACTTGGCAAGCACCTGCTCCCAGGCACCCTTCTCCGAGAAGAACGCAGAGGAAGCATCATTTCCAAAGCGCCAGGGCGGAGGCTGCTGTTACCACGTCGTGCTGCACGGGGACGTTCCGTTTCCACTTTCGAGTGCCCACACGCACGAACGGCGACTGGCAGGGCTTTCCAGCAGACGACGGAAGCCATACCGAAGGGGGTCACCGTCTCCCCCGGGAGCTACCAGCAGGCTCTGAGAGTGACCGAGCGCCCCTGCAGACCTGACACTGGTAACCCCAGGGCAGCGGCCAGGGTGGGGCACGCGGAGCAGGTGCCGGGAGCTGCCTGTGCAAAGAGGCTGCTCTTCTGCAGAGGCGGGATGCCTGGGGGTGGCCCCCTGGCCCCCTGAGCAAGTTGTAGGATTCTGAGACAGGACCGGCCAGATCCTGGCTGGGAGTCTGCCGGACCTTCACTGCGAGAGACGCTTCGTGGACCCGAGTCCGTGGTCACAACTCCGACAGCAGGTGCAGAGCAGGGCTTTCCCGTCGGTGGCAGGAGAGAGCGGCAGGCACCCCAATTGTGCAGAGGCGCCCCCCTAGCTGCTGTCTGGACTCATTTCTTGCAGGAATAGATAAGCAGGGCTTAGAAGGAGAGCAAAGTTTGCATTGCAAATGGTGTGAATTGTTTCTTCTTCTCTTCAAACCGCTCCAGAGGGGTTTTCCCTTCCGTATTTGCTTATCCTGATGTTTCCCTTTGCATGAAAAGCAATCCCATAATCCTGCGGATCAAAGAGTGTCGGGTTTATTGACTGATTTCCTGGAGTCAGAGGTTAGGACGCCCTGCCAGACACGGGGGATGTTAGGAAATAAAAAGGGTTACAAATATGAAAGCCAGGGATAAAATGCCAGCACCAGGAGAGACCCTCAGCGCTGTAATGATCAGCCGCGGTAGCTTTACGTGCGGCTCTGGCAGTCAGTCCAATAATCTGAATAAAAAAACAAACTGCCACAGCCCTGCGGATCTGGTCGAGGACTGCAGCACTGCCAAGCTACAGGGCCCAGAGGAGAGGGCCCGGCACAGACCAGAGCTGAAGGCCAGCGGTGAGCGGCTGGCCGGGGTCACCCAACCCAGACCCGGGGAACACTGGCTTACCGGCAGGTGCCTCTGGGCCGGGCCCCTGCTGTCGAGTGCGGGAGTCTGAGTTCTGGCAGAATGAACCCGAAAGCCCCTCCTCGCCGACTACACTAACATTTGAATTAATCTGATTAGACCCGATTAGTTTGCTTTGGGAGATGGCCGTCTCTTTACCATGAGACCACGGTGGGGTGGTGGGTGAAGGCACCACACCACCCGTTTTCATGTCCTTGGGCCTGTCCATGACCGCAAGGGACCAGGGCGCCATTTTCTGCTCCCGACCACCTCGGGCATCCTCCCAGGTCCTGGCTCCCGCATGGGCTCAGTAGTGTCTAAGCATGCGTGCGTCTGTGTGGCAGGCACGTGGGGGCCAGGGGTGTGTGTGCTCGTGCACGTGTTTGTGTTGTGGTTGTGACTATCCCTGCGTGTGAGTGACCTGCAGTTGTGAGGGCTCCCGGAAGTAATTTGCACTGGGGACGGACGTGTGAGTTCAGCACCGGCAGCTGCTCTAATAGACGAAGGGACCGGTGCCCCTGAGCCAGTGCCGCCAGGGCCTCAGCTGCAGCCCCTCCCTTAGAGCCACAGAGTGTTCTGGGCTGGACCCCTGCGGGCCGCCCCTCACAAAGACACCACCATGCCCGGTGACGCGTTTCTGTGAGAGGCAGCGAGGTCTGATTTACTGAGCCGGCCCTCCCAGAACCAGTTCCCCAGGTGGCCGGGGCCTGGTCACAACCCAGCCATGCCGGGTGTTACTGCTGCCGGAGGCATTCCTGTAGGCCCGGACGGGTGGGAGCAGGCCGGGTGCCCCACTCGCTGTTACCCACCAAGGCCCGGCAGAGCCCAAATCGGCCCGGCTTTGTGTGTGCTAGAGAACGAGGCAGCAAAAGAGCTCCCCCGTTCCCTCCCGTCTCTCCCTTCCTTCCTCCCCGTGTCTCCGTCTCTCCTTCCTCCCCGTGTCTCCGTCTCTCCCTCCTCCCGTGTCTCTGTCTCTCCCTCCTCCCCGTGTCTCCGTCTCTCCCTCCTCCCCGTGTCTCCGTCTCTCCCTTCCTTCCTCCCCGTGTCTCCGTCTCTCCCTCTTCCGCCCTCTCCGTCTCTGCACAATGAGTGCAGTAAACATTGACCCCATCTCTCACTCCCGCTCACCCGCAGATCTGACTGGATGCACAGAGCCATTTCTCGCAACATGTCTAAATTGCTTGCCAGGATCATTCCAGTGAGATATTCCAAACACGAAAACTCGAATATCTGCCTTCTTTTAACAAAGGGTGCGAACTGGACTGACTGTCCGAAGGTCACGGCCCAGATGCGCGGTGCAGTGTGTGAGACGTGGCCTGTGCACTCCCCAAGACCATGGTCCTGCCGAGCGGGCATGAGGACCTCTGCCCAGGGTGGCCTTGGTCAGGAGTCCCAGCACTTCCGCCCACCGCACCCTGGGCCAGCCTTACGAGGTCTGAGCCCACAGAGACAGACACACAAGTTGCAGGAAGTGGGTGTGCTACTCACACACAGGCAGCAAAGGGCAGCCCCTCCAGGCTGTATACCTCAGGGGTCACAAGTCGCACTGGGCTAAGCTCTGAAGGACTCTGCTTCCAGAGACGGGAGCAGGCCTGGGCTGTCCCGGGCAGCTCCTCCTAATCTAGGTGGCACATCCCCTAGGCGGGGCAGGGACCAGACCCCAGCTGACTCACGTGTTCCTCGGTGTCTTGGGGCCCTGATTTCCAGCATTCTTCAGTTACTCTGAGAGCCCCACACAGGAGCAGTCTCCTGGAGAACTGTCCTGCAGGCCCCAGCAGCCCCGTCCATCGGCCCCCCCACCCCCACTGGCCGCCCGAAGCTGGTGAGTGACAGTCGCTGTCAATGGTGGAACCACCTGTCCCCCTCGTGCAGGATCTGACGCAGAGAGGTGGGCACACCCTTTTCAGATGACTGAACGACTGACCTAGCGCTAAACCTTTCCATGCCCTGTGAACTGCTAAGATCATTAATACAGAAAATAGGCTGAAATTTAAAAAGCTGTTCTTTTAATGCACTACGGTCCTATTCTGCTGAAAACAGTCATTTTTGTTAAAATTTGCATAACATATGGTGTAGACTACTGAATTATTTACAAAGCATTCAATATAAAGGTAATTAAGAACACTTGCAGTAAATAAAGATCCCACATCAGCAGCTTGCTCCTCTGCTTATCTGTCCCTTCAATATCCCTTTGGTTCCTGTTACGGTTTTAAGGCCCAGCTCACATTGTACAGTTTGGGTACATGCACACACCTGCCGTTACGCCTTATGTGCCCTTCCCGGGAGCCTGCAGATACCTGCGTGGAGGCAGCGCTGGAGGGGACCTGGCGCAGGTGCAGGGCTCTGCCGCCTTTCCTGAAGCTCTGGTTGCATCGTTGGCGACACACAGTAGTTCCTCCTGCTCCTCGGTCCGTCCATGTCTGTGCTCCTGAAATCGTCTGAAGCAGGCCCTTCCCCCCAGTCATGCACTTCCCTGCCTCCCAGACCTGTGGCTTCTGTAGGATGTGTATCGGATGGTGTTTGGTTCCAGAGTTCATAGAAGAGGGATCGGCGGAAACATCTTGGTTATCAGAAACCAGGAGCTGCTGTGCCCAGCCTGCATGGGGTGGGTTCCTGCAGCCCACGCAGCACGGAGAGCTCAGCCCTGCCCTCAGGGGGCGGGGACAGGGCTGGGTTTGCTCCTGTTGACATTCCAAATCCTCACCCAGGGCCACACACACAATGCTCCGCAGGCATTGACTGGGTGCGTTTGCAGGTGGGCACTTACTGGAGAGTGGAAGTCTCTGCTGACCACTGACCTGTATAAAGACAAGGAACTCTCGATCGCAGGAAAGGAGGCCCAGTGATTTCTCTTCCGAGGGGGTCATTTCTGCCATACCCTGGGGTCTCTTTCCTTCTCCAGGTAAGCCCCGGCCTTGGGAAGGACTCTCTTTTCACTGATTCGAGAGCATGAACCAATTCTAAATCAGGTGACTTGCAGGTTACTAAGAGTCAGGAAACAAATCCTCAGGAAAGGGCATGCCCGCCTCTGCCAAGCCCAGGTCTGAGGTAAGCTCAGCTCATCCCGACCCAGCACTTTCGGTGGAAATCCTGATTAAAGGAAGCCCTGCGTGAGGAAGGGATGTTGCCTGCGAGGACACCAGGGCTCTTTCTAATGCTACTGCCCTCGCAAAGGAGGTGCCAGGGATGACTCCGGAGCAGTTACGTCAGCAGGGGCAACACAGGCTCTGGGCCTGGGCCTGGGCCTGCGGCAGCCACAGGGCTGCGCGCACTGTGACGGTGTCTGGAGGCCACGAAGGGCTACCCAGTGGGAGCTCTCTGCTGGAGGAGCTTGGAGGGTGGGGTGGCAGATGGCCTCAGCTGGTGACATAGGCTCACCTGCAGATGGTGTGTGCTAAGGAACCGCGTGTCTCAGCAGGGAGAGGGCTGTAGTCCTGATCTGGAGGCAGGACAGTGAGGGCTGCTCCCACACAGAGTCCTTGGGGCCGTTGAGAGAAGCCACGTGTCCATGAGCAGCTGCGACCTTCACCTGCTGCCCAGACAGGAGCTGGTTGGTCAGGAGGAGCCATCCCAGCACTGGGTCTGGGCGCTGACTCCCACACTGGGTGCATGGCGAGGGCCTGTGCTGAGCACGTCGGAGTCCAGAAGAGCGTGAGTGGCCGGGTCCTTGGCACCCCTGAGATGTCTGACCAGGGTTAAAATCCACTATAAAGCCTGGTCTCTGGTGGCAGATAGCAGAGTCCTCCCAGACCAGGGGACACTGGTGCAAGGACAGCTGAAAGCACGGCCCTTGTGGATAGCTCTGTGCACGGACCTTCACTCACCAAGCGCAGCTGCCTGTGTGGAGCACGCCCGAGGACGAGCGTCCCCGACAGGAGGGACATGCTGTTTAGAAGGTGGCTGAACAAGTCTCCACCATTTTCACTTTTCCCCATCATGATACAAAGGAAAATAAGGCTTCACACAAACTAGTGTGATGAGGGATCAGCAGTTAGCTTAATGGCTATGTCACTGGACTCCCACGTAGTCGACTGCGGTTCGCGTCCCAGACCCAGTGGCTTAAACTCACGCCAGGCATGTGTGCGTGCCCAAGATCCAGAGAGGAGAAGGGATTGCGGCGTGACCATCCCCCCCAGGGGGTGATTTCTCGCTTTCTATCTCTCTGTCTTTCTCTCTGTGTCTGGCGAGAGCACGTGCCCTATAGCAAAAAGTAAAAAAACCTCTTAAAAAAAAAAAAAAAAACTAGTGTGATGTCATGCCATTGTGCAGTCAGTGGGCTAGGTCAGCTCACAAACAGCATCCAAGTACGAGGAGTCCTGAAGCAGTCCACAGCAAACACACAGTATGAAAAAAATCCAAGGATTTCAAAAATGTTTGCACCAAATTAAACTTGTATTTGAATTGCATTTTCCACATATTTGTCTAAGCCCCCTCCATCAGATTGCTAAAATTAATAGTAAAATGCTACAGTTAATCGAATGGAAGGGGAGGCCAGGTTCATCAAAGTCTTTGGTGGGAAGGTTTTGTTGTGCTGCTAGGTAGACTAAGTCTGGGAAAATTAATTCCCTAGTTTTGTTCTCCGTGTTATTCTGTAAAGGACGAGAATGTGTCCTGTGACCCATCATTTACGCCCACCAGTTAGGCACACACGTCGAGGCAGGGGCAAAGGCAAAGCCAGCGCTGACGTCACGAGGGCTCCGCCGGGCTCTGCGCAGGGCACTTGCTGCATACTCACCTGTGCACACTCGTGGAAGTGCAGGGCGGCCCTGTGGTCAAAGGTAGGTTTTCATTGCCTTTTCTAGATCACAAAAGCAATAGAGATTTGTACTCAAAATCCAACCTAGGCTTTTTGTGTTTCTATTCTCAGAAAAAATGCATACATACACGTACAAGCTAAATTTTAGTGTAGAAGTTATAATAAGTTTAAAATATAATTTCTTTGTGACATAAATGTAAAAAAGAACTTTTACTCATGTGTGTTTGCTTTTAAATGGGAAAGAATTATGGCAATCGAACAAAGTCATTTTGAAAGAAATTGGTAACGATGTTTTCATACGGTGCTTGAGAGACCACGTCTGCCTGTTCTCTTTCGATTTTCTAATACTGAGTCTTGCCTTGTCTTCTGGGACAAGCCTGAGTGTAGAGCAGGCTCCCCGTTCCCGAGCACATCTGCAACCATTTACAGAGCAGGGGTTGCTGTGCTGCTGCTGTTTGATCTTCAGTTCTTACCTGCTGAGACTTCACGTGTCAGCGGTTGAGTTACCAGATGATGGGGAACCAGTATAAAGTATGCCAAGTAGGACTGAGGGGACCTTAAATGAAAGTCCTGAATCTATTGCAAATACTTGCATGGTATAGAAAACATCAGGAAACTGAACTTCAGATTTTTTTCTTTACTCTTTAATCGAAGGGGTATATCTTTCTAAGAATAGTTTTGGATTGTCTGTGACAATTTCTTAAAACTGTGGGATAGAGTGAAAGAAGTGTTATGAAGAAATCTTATAGCAATAAGTGCCTCCCACACACAAATAGAAAGATGGCAAATACATAGCCAATGAGCATTTCAAAGAACTGTAAAGCAAGAACAAACTAAACCCACAGAAGAATTAAATATCTGAGCGGAAATAAATCAAATAGAGATCCAACAATCAATACAAACAAGCAGCAGATTGGAAATGGGCTTTTTGAAAGGACAAACAAAACTGACAAACCATTGGCTAAACTAATGAACAGAGAAAGAGAGAAGAATCAAGTAAAATTAGAAATGAAAAAGGAGGCATCACAACTGATACCACAGAAATACAGAAGTTTAATAGACTATTACAAGCAACTGTATGCCAACAAACTAAAAATCCTGGAGGAGATGGATAGTTTGCTGGATATATATAATCCACTTAGATTGAACCAGGAAGATATAGAAAACCTCAACAGACCAATAACAAATAACAGGTTTGAATCTGTAATGGAAAGGCTCTCAACAACAACAAAAAAGCCTTGGTCCATATGGTTTCACTACTGAACTTTACAAATCTTTTAAAGAACTAACACAAGTTCTCTTCTAACTATTTGAGAGGATCTAAGTCAAGAAAATCCTTCCAGCCCATTTTATGTGGCCACCATTACCCTGATACCAAAAACAACCAAGGACACCACAAAAAGAGAAAACTACAGACCAATACCTTAAATGAACAAGGATGTAAAATCCTTAGCAAAATACTAGCAAACGGGGTTCAATAGCACATCAAAGAGATGCTTCATGATGATCAAGTCAGATTCATGCCAAGGATGCAAGGATGGCTCAACATTCACAGGTCAATAAATGTGATGTAGCACACCAACGAAAGACAGGTAAAAGCCATGGAGTACTATCAATGCTTGCATAGAAGGCATTTGATATGTTAATTTTGTGTTTCTTGCAGGTATCTGTCATGTATTTTCATTGTCCTAATGAGAACTACCCAGAGTTATTATTTTTCCATGCTGGGAGGCAGAAGAAAACCTGCTAATAGATGCCTTCTAGGGATGGTAGATGAAATGTGCTCTAGAAGACTGGGAGCCCATTCTGCGAAGCAAACCACTATGCTTTCTAACGACACCGTCAGAGAGAGTTGGATCATCACAGTACCTTTTGAAGAAACAAAGATTTTAGAAAATTCCAACAAAGTACTAGAGACAGAAGGAATAAAACTGGGACTACTTTTGGACTGCATAGTCATACACATGCTTTTGAACTCCTGTGTGTATGATTTGATGAGCCGATGATTAGTTTTATGGTTGGAAAATGTGGCTTTATTTACTTACATTATATTTTGGTTATCAGTGTTATTTAAAAAAAATCAAGCCCCAAACTCAATAACTTAAAGCTACCATTTTATTTTGCTTATACTTTTGTAGGTCAGAAATGTGGGAAGGGCTCAGCTTGGCGGTTTCTCGCTAATTCATGTGGCTTCAGCTGGAATGGCTGAATGTGGAGACCCACCTTCGTGTCAACAGTCTCCTGCAGGAGCTGGTTCTCTGGTGTCCCTTAGGCCCTCTCTCTTCACATGGTGCTCAGTGCCAGCATTCTTTCTCAGCTGAACTTCTTCATCTGAGCTACAAACCAGAGAGAAGGAATTAAATTGCTATTTTCTCAGATTCCCAATTATGATGGAAAATTATTACTACTTTAGATGCCTAGGAGACAAGATAAGTTATTACATATCATGAATGCCTTAGGTTATTAGGGAGGGTTCCATTATTTTATATAACTCTAATTCTAACTGGTTATTTAGGACCTCTTCACACTGTCTTGGGATTCCTATAACACAGATCCTCCAAGTATTCTTACTTCTCATATGGCTCCATAGGGCATCAAGAAGCCAAGGGCAGCAGTGGCTAGGTTCTCTAAAAGGTTGGATCTGGGGTTGTCACAGTGTTATTGTGACTGTACAGACATGGCAGCAAAAGCCAGTTCAGATTCAGAGTGGGGGAGCGACATAACAAAAATCAACTCATAGACCTTAACTCTTGATGAAACTAATGTCGAAGAACCTGTGCTCTTCTTTAGAAAACTAGCAAGGATTTATTATGATGGGATCATTATATACTATATGAACAAAGATTGTACTCATCACAAAGTGTTGTAACTTCTGAGATCATTCTTTTCACCATCATCACCATTATGACCATCATCAGAGAGACTGGAAGTGGGGGCTGAGGAATATTCTCTTATTCTGCTTCAAGTCATACTTTCAAATAATACTAGTAACTAAAGGAAAATAAGGAGAAACTTAGAAGCTGTTTTTTTAATCAATTAAAAATTTTAATTGTTAATTGTTGACGATTTTTAAAAAGATTTATTTATTTATTTTATTTGTTGTTACTATACTTTTTAAAAATTCGATCAAAGAGGGAAATAAAGGGAAAGTGAGAAAGCGAGCCACCAGGTCCGGGACTCAAACCACGGTCAGCCATGTGGGAGACCAGTGCCCCAGTAGCCATGCTACCTGCTAGCTCCTTATTGTTGACAATTAACTATTTCTCCACTGGTTGAAGTATAAAACCAGCTCTTAATCCCCTCTAGTTGAGCAAGTGCCATTTCTGTTTTTAAAAATGTATTAAGTGTGTCTGAATAATATTATAAAAGAACAAATGCGGTGCCATCTTGACATGTTCCATGGTGGCTTCCATCCAGTCCTGATGAGTGGACTGCTGAGGAGGACACACTGAGAGTACTTGGTAGTCAGCCCACATCAACCCTTTCTGGCACAACTCTCATCTACCTGGCTACAAACAGAATGAAAGTCCAGGCTGCATTGATGTCACGTTATCTTCACAGCATTGAATTCTACCTTAGCCACCGAGTTATAAATCACAGTTAACTTTTAGCTGTTCACAAAATAAACCTGACAATGGAAGGGCCAAACATACTAAATGTCCAACTCCACATAGTCATCATGCACTCACTGAGGGCATGCAAGGAAAAGAAAGGGCCTTTGCAGAGACCCCAGATCAGGCAGTATGAATAAGAAGTTAGCAGACAGACATCTGACCTGTTCATTGGTGAAGGAAGAGTTTGGTTATGGTAGGAAGCTGAAATGCTCTAGAGTAAGTGAAATAAATGTGACCGTGTTGGTGAGCACACCCATTGCCCAGAACTTGACAGTTTACCTTTTTTTTTTTTTACTTGCTAGAGTGTATGTGCACTCAGAGAGAAGCAGAGAGACAGAGGGAGTGAGAGGAAGCACTGGCACATGGTCACCCTGAGCCCCCTCTCCTCCATTTCTCTGCTCTGTCAGGATAGGGGCAGGCATGCATATATGCCTGGCATGTTCTTCAAGCCATCAAGGCTGGGATTCAAACCACAGCTGGCCATGTGTGATCCAGCGTTCTTAACTAGAAGGCCACTGGGCTGGCTCTTAGGCCTTGGTTTTTAATACCATTATCCAACAAAAGAAACCAGGGCTCCTTGAGACATGGCCAATTCTAGGGGCTGGAAGCATTCCAGATGAGCCTGGAGCGTCTTACACTGCCACAGGGAAAATGTGCCTGGAAACCAAAGAATGCAGGTGTTCCAAGAGCACACGAGGGAGACTAAGAGTTCTTGGTGGTTAGAATAAGAATTATTTGAGCAATAAAGTAAAATACATAGTACTGGATTGTTAACCAATGAATAAAAAGACATTCATGGACCATGCTAGTATACAGAGATGTTAAATAAATAAGCCAATAGGGAAAAGTAGCAAATCTTCCATACAGAAGGATTACAAATAATTTGCACACAATGACATATAGGATAATTCCTTTCCTCCACATTTGGGTGGGGACAGTTAGTAACTAGTTTTTCAAAAAGCACACTATGGAAATGTATAAAATGTAACCTTGTAATAGAGAAACCCAACAGCCACGCCTTTTACCAGGTGACAAGTTAACATCATTAATGATAAGTCATAATGATGTCATATATTCTTGACATGATGTGATAAGAATGACACTCCTTCTGTGGTCTTTCTTCCCAAACTCCATGCCTTTCTCTAACCATATTTTTGTCCACTTTTCTGTTGATAACTAAATAACACACTGAGTAATTTATAACAATAGAGAGTTATTTAGTTCACGGTTTTGGAGGCCGGTGAGTCTTGCTGGTGGGCAACACAGTAGAGACCGTCACACGGCCATCGAGAAATCTAGACACTTGTCTGTGTCACTCCTTCTCCTTATAAGCTCCACCAGGGGTCAGTCTGGGGACCTTGCCCGATGGCCTAGAGCCTAATCATTCCCCAAAGGCCCCACCTCGTAATCCCATAGTTGGGTTAACTTTTCACCTTCTTTAATTCATTACAACAAGAACCAAAGCTCAACTCATAAACGTGGGAAGGACACACTCTTACCATAGGGAAACATAAGAAAGAAAGTCATTAGAAAAGCCCAAGTTGAGGTGCATTCTGCAAAACACCTCCAAGTACCCCCAAACTCTCAATGCTGTTAGAAACAGAGAAGTCCAAGAGACTGCTACCGAGCAGAGGAGGCTAAGAGACACGAAGACTAGATGCAATGTGGGCTCCTGATGGGACTCTGGGACAGAGCAGGACGTCAGCGGAAAAGGAGTGCGACCCGAATGAGGCGTGGAGAGAGTGCAGTGGTACGCCCACGTGGTCACCTCATACCTACTGGCAAGTTCCCCACCACTTGCCCAGAAGAGTCATCGAATATATCAAAGTAATGTGTCAGCCACCAGCCACATAGTATGTAAACACGAAGGCACCCAGGTGGGCTGCCGGGCGCTCCCTGTGACCCAGCACCCTGTCTGCACCTTCTCGGTGAGCCTACGCTCACACTAAAAACCTCACTGAAAGTTTAGGAGACAGCAAACAAGGACTTTGTGGCCATCCTCAGGCGTGTTGGGCTCAATCTGACACGCGGATAGAAGGAAGACAAAAGCTACCCAGCGCTCCTGCCCGTCTGCGCCCTGCCGTCCGCACGTTGACCTCACGGGCATGCCAGTGCTCCTGCCCGTCTGCGCCCTGCCCTCAGCACATTGACCTCACAGGCATGCCAGAGCTCCTGCCCATCTGCGCCCTGCCGTCCGCACGTTGACCTTGTGGGAATGCCAGAGCTCTTGGCTTGTGTGGCCCCAGGACAGTAGCCACAGAGCCACGGCCCTGAAGTGCGGAAGCAGATGGAGTGAGCGTGTACCAGGAGGGCAGGTCCGGGGAGAAGACTTTCCTGGACAAGTGCAGGAAACTTACCCCAGGTACAAAGCCCGTTTCCCATTGGAGTCATTGCCCATCAAAGTGCCGGGGGCATTACAGACTGGGCTCTACTCTGGCTGCTGGTCGTGTTTGTGGAACACTAACTCACAGTTCCAGTGCTGTCAGAGACGGGAAGGCAAATTCGGTTTCTTTTCACCAATGAGAATGTTCAAGACCAAAAGCAGTCCAAGGGCCAGAGATGAGAGGTTTAAAAACTCCCAGACAGGGGGCCGACAAGTGGCATGGTGGTTAAAGGCGCTGGACTCCCACATGACTGACCATGGTTCAAGTCTCAGACCTGGTGGCTTGCTTTCTCACTTTCTCTCTCTCTCTCTGTCTCTCTCTGATCAAACTGGAAAATAATAATGATAATAATAATAAATAAAGTTAAAATAAAATAATTCTTCAAAAAAAAAAAAACTCCCAGACACACCTTCAGGACCACATTCCAGCCTCCTGGGTTGACATTTCTCTCTAAAATAAGCTCCACGGAGTGCGAGTCATTACTGCACACAGGCGTGCAACACCCGACGTTTGCAAGCTTCACCTGGCATTGCACACCCACCAGGAGTCCAGTCAGGGTTTTCCAGAGAAATTGAACCAACAGGACGTAGACACATGAAAAGATGTGTTCAAGAGCTGGCTCACGGGGTTATGGAGGCTGACAAGTCCTGAGATCTGCAAGGCAGGTCAGCAGGCTAGAGGCCCCAGAAGCTGGCGGCCCAGCTCCACTCTGAGTCTGCAGGCTGGGCCTCCGGACAGCCAGCGCCGTCATTCCCACCTGAAGGCCGGCAGCTCAACACCGGGGAGCAGTGCTTCAGCCCATGTCCAAACAGGCAAAGGCCGGTTTTCAGACTGTGGACAGTGAGGCAGACAGAGAGCCCTCCTTCTCAGCTAGCCCACCTTCTCAGGTCCTACAGATGGCGGAGGCTCATCGCAGGCACTCGGCACATGGGAGGACAAGCTGCCAGACTGAGCCCGAGTGAAATGCTGACCTCGTCTGAACATACCCTCGAAATAGCCAGGTTAATATTTGACCAAATATCTGGACACCAGCTGGTCCAGTCAAGCTGACCTGTAAAATGAAGCCTCACATATAGTAAGTGTGGAGGTCGGCTTTTGACTACAGCCATCCACTGGCAACGCCCGAGCCTGCTTTACCCATGGACTTGAGAGAAGGGCACCGGGGCCTCCGAGACCTCGGTCAGGGCCTCCATGAGCCCAAGCACAGTCTGCTCTGACAGCCACCAGCCGTTGGTGTCAGGGCCACAGCCAGATGGAAAACACATGGCAGGAAAAGGTGCAAACACAGTGTCCGTGCGCCCCGGAACCGCACCCACCGTGGCATCTCCGAGTGATGTCCACAGAGGATCCCGGAGGCCCAGGGACCGGATTTGCCTCTTTGCTGAAAACTGATGTAGGCAGGAGGGCTCCATCCCAGGGGGTTGCCACTTGTCACTCCTCATCCCAGAGCATAAAGGCAGTGCCCTCCGGGTCCCAGCCTGGGCTCCCCTCGAAACAGAAGCTGAGGTCAGGATTGAGGTGCCCACAGTTTCTCTGGGGCATCATTCCAGCACCACTCACTAGGCAAGGTGTGACAGAAGGGAAGGACCCAGGACAGGATGCCTTCATGAGTGACCACTCTGGGCAGCCAGGGTAAGTTGCTCTGGTGGCCTGGAGAGTCGAGAGCACACCCAGACCTGCGCCTCCCGCGTAAGGACTTGGAAGTGCTCAGTCTCTGGTCCCGCCCACATCCGTCTCTGTGCTCCGTGGTCTCCGGGGCCTGTCTCCCCGCACCGCAGTGTAATCAGCTAAAGCTGCCTGCAGCGTGGGCAGGGGGACATCGCAGGCAGGGACCGAGAAGCCGATGGGCATGGGAAGGGCCTGACGGTGCCGCTCACGGGCTGGAAGCAGCCCCACCCAGAGCACTGAGCTCGCGTGCCTGCTGTACCTTCACTGCCTGGTTGAGACAGCCGAGAGGCTCAGTCTTTCTCTCAAGCCCGAAGCTAAAAAGAACAGTCGTGGGACCCAGCCTGTGGCCTGGTGGTTAAGGGAGTGGAACCCCGCATGGCTGACTGCAGTTTGAGTCCCAGACTCAGCAGCTTGGAAAATACACACGTGCCCGTGGGCCCCAAATCCCAAGGGAAGGGAAGAGTGGAGGAGAGGAGATTGGGACATGGCCACACCCACGAGGGCGCTTTCTCCTCTCTCTCTGGTGAGCACGCAAGCCCTCTGGCAAAATGAAAAAACAAAACAAGTTTAGTCACGGCATTTTCACTTGAAGAGCAGGCAATGCCGCAGCGTTTCTGCCTCGTTATTGGTATTGCTGTTGTGGTGAAGGTTTAGGAAAGCCGTGTCCAGCTTCACCCGCAGTTCTCACCGAATCCTCTGGGTTATCTTTGGACCTCGTGTTTCGGTGCTTAGACCAGGTCTCGTTTAACAGCCCTGCATCATAGGCTTTTACCAGGCCTGAAGAGCGCATCCACACGTCCGAGCACGCACAGTGAGACTATCAGCTACCAAGCTGCCCAGACCCTCTCAGTCTTCCCGGCAACTGTCAGCCCAGCTTCTAGGCGACCCTCCCCTGGCTGTTCCCACTTTGTTAGGCCTCCGTAATTGTAAGATGGCAGACACATTTTGGTCACCTCGAAGCTGCGTTTGCTGATTGAATTTTTTTTCCCTTTTAGTTGAATATATATACTTATTATTTATGCGCCCAATCACTAGACACCGTACTCAGTCCCTGTATGTCATTGCAGCGTGCAGTGTAAATGTCCCCATCCCGAATACACTGTATATTGCTCAGTCATGATCGTGTCTTAGGACGCTGTAACAGGACCTCCGACTGAATTGGCTTGAGTTTTAACGCAGGCGTCTCCGGCCAGCAGTGTGTTAGAGCTCTGTCATACGTGTCTAGGAAAGGTTTGCCTTCAGTAGCACATAACTAGTATCATCAGAAAACCTTTAGAAAATAATGATTAGAGTTTCAGAATGGTCGCAGGTTCACTGGCAGGATTTTAGGAGGGACTCGCTCTTGTAAGAGGTGACGCCACGCCAGGAATCTGTTCTTAGGGCAGAATACTTCCGCAGCTCCAGAGCCGTCTCCCGACATGTGTCATGCCATTGACAGGTGCTCGTCCGATGCCACAGCCCCTGTGCGGTGACCCGGGCCCCAGCCATGCAGCAGCCCGTGCTCCCCGTGCAGAGGCTGGCCATGGCACCCCTAGCCCTCCACGAGCACAACCGTCCCTGGGGTCTGTGACCCGACCTTGCCGAAAGGAGAAATGGAAGCTGCAGAGTGTACCAGCGTTAGCCCAAGTTAATTTCTACCCAAGAGGAGCTGGAGGTAACAACCCACTGGGCCTGGGACCCTGCAAGCCTCTGAATGGTGGCCAAGGGGGGGTGACGTTTCCAGGGGACTCAGTGGTAGTGGCCACAAAGAGGGGTCAGGGAGCTCCGCGATACTCAGACCAGAGCCCTGTTCCCCAGGTTGCTCCGGGGCCTCCTGCTGGCCACTCCGGAGCCTCAGGAGCCCACCAACAGGATCCAACGGTCAGGTTTCCGGTTTGCCTCACGTCCCATGCGCGTGGTCAAGTAGTCTACGGCTCCCTAACCTGGTCTTTCTCATGTCGGGAGGGTCCGGGGTAAGACCGTGCACCCATGTTGCTTCCCTGGGGCCCGTGGAAGGAGACAGACGCTCTCCTGGGGGACAGCCCTCACGTCAGCGATGAGCCCCGCTCGGGCCTGCGACACCACTCCAGGCGGTCTGTGCCTGTGCTGGCTCACTCCGGAACTCCGTTCCCGCTTTAGCTGCCTCTTTGTAGTCTCTGTTTATTTTTAAGATTGGTTTAAGGCAGAGAAACGGTCTGTCCTGGACGTGCCCTGTGGTTTTGAATAAACAAAGCATTTCTTACAGTCAGTAACTCAGATGGAGGGGGCTCTGAAAAGACGTTTGTGATCTTGAAGCTTGGCTGCATCATAATTTCTTCTTTTCTTCTGTACACACACACTCCGAGAGTGAATCCTCGTGTTTGTTTTGTTTTTAAACAGCATCAACAGCACCCTGGAGTCTCCTCTCTCTCCCTTCAGAAGAAGAAAGTCCTTCCTCGCGGCTTCTCCTTCCCCAAGTCTGTGTTCCCGAGAAGGCAGGAGTGGGGAACCGCAGGGCAGTGTGTGCGGAGCTCCTCCACGGCTCTGGGGCCCTCCGCTCCGCCCCCCCAGCCCTGGCTCCCTGTCACACGCTCCCTGAAGTTCGCTCTCGAGGCCTCCCTGCCAAGCTCACGCCCGCCGGCCGGGACGGGGAGGGCAGGGAGGGCCCATCCTTCTCCAACGTGGACCATAGCGGACACTTGGCCTGTGTGTGTCACATGTGCGTCTCAGCCCACCCGACCCAGTCACCCCGAGCACCCAGCCCATGCCGGTCCCCACTGCACACCAACTCTCTGAGGCTGTGTGTGTGTGTGTGTGTGTGTGTGTGCACTGAAAGGCAGAGAGACTGACGTGGTATAAGGAGCTGGCTTACAATCACACTTGTTGATTCTGAAAAACAGATTATTTGAAGTGTTAAATAACTTTAAAGGGACAGGCAAGATGCGTCCTCATTCCAAAAACGTCTATTACATCATTCAAGGTTCTGCAGAGAGGCAGAACCAATGGAAAAAATTGTGTGTGTGTGTGTGTGTGTGTGTGTGTGTGTGTGTGCACAGAAAGGCAGAGAGATGTGTGTGTGTGTATGTGTGTGCACAGAAAGGCAGAGAGACTGACGTGGTATAAGGAGTTGGCTTACAGCTCTGTGGTGCTGAGACGTCCCCAGAGAGCAGATGGTGTAGATCTGGCCCAGGAGAACGCCAGCACCTCGGACAGACGATGGTGAGGCGGAGACAGCTAGTGTCCCTTACTTGCCAGGACTGGAGGGGCCCTCCACCTGCACCCCCCACAGACTCCAGCGTGAGTCCCCTCAGAAGCAGCCTCACTGACACGCCAAGTCTAACCTTAACCGAACACCTGGGCACCTGAGGCCCAGTGCAGTGACACGTAGAACAGACACTCATTGGGCACGTGGCCTGCTCTAGACCAAGAACTAGAAACACGACCGCTTGCTCTGCCCTCCGCCTCGGAGGAGGAAACACCCAAGGTCCGGGATGGCCCTGCGGTGGTGCCACGTGGGCTGTGCAGAGGACGGGTGTGAGCCCTGTGGTGGGGCTTCCTCGGGTGCAGCTTGGTCTGGACCCTGGCCAGCAGGGAACAGGCACAGGCAGCAGAGTGGCATGGCCGGGGTGTCGCTGTCACAGGAGAGTGCAGCCCCACCCCGGGTCAGGGGCCACCCCGCGTGCGTTGCCACCGCAGCGCCCTGCTGGGGAGGGCACAGAGCTCAGGGAGTCACGGAGAGTCCTGAGGAGGGAAGACGACCCGGAGCCACCCCCCCGCCAGCTGCTCTCCAGATGGGTGTGTACTCAGCGATGGTGCCCAGGAGGACCACGGTGGACGGCAGCGAGGAAGATGGCAGAGCTGAGCGACCTGGAGCGGCGCCCCGTTCACCGCACACCTGGGAGCACCTCACGGCCGGCAGCTTCCACACGTTTGACCGGGCCGTTCATTACACCGGATGCTGGAGGACTCCACCCCCGTCCTTAGAGGGGAAACTGAGTCAAGGCAGTCCAAGGTCATGTCCAACACCACAGCACTCGTGTGTCATGAGCTCAGTCACGGACGGTGACGCCGGGTGCTGGTGTGAGAGCCAGCCATTCCAGGAGAACAGGTGGATTAGCCTGTGCACTTTCCAAAGGAAATTATCGTCAGTAAGTGGAAACCACAGGACGGCAGCATCAGCTGGCAGAAGAGAGGTTTTGAAGCGATTAGTATTCTTCAGAATGGCATGGGCTGATCTTCAAAATGGTCACAGAAGGTCTCGTCGTCAGGTCAGGAGTGACGTGCTGAGGGCCCCCGTGAGAGGACGGACGGCAGGAGGAGGTAGTGGCGAAGGCGTCTTTGACACAGGAGCTGCTGTCTGGAATGTGAATGAGAGGGTGTCAGAACCCCACATTCAGGTTGCACTCTGGCTACTGGAGGAGACGCTGGCTGCCGTGCATCCTCCCCACTCACCCCTACCGCCCTCCATCTTCCAGCTCCAAGCTGATGGTCAGGCTGCGTTGCCTCGTCCCTGTTTCTGGGGGCTAACTTGAGGTCTTGCCGGCTGGCAAGTGTGTGTGCTAAATATCTGCAGGGTATTATTATTATCATTATTATTATCATTTTGGAGAGGTTTTTGCTATAAGGCACGTGTACTCTCCAGAAAGACAGAGAGACAGAAAGTAAGAAATTGTCCCGCAGGGGGATGGCCATGTCACAGTCCCTTCTCCTCCATCCTCCTATTGGTATCTTGGGCATGCAGGCACATGCCCTGGCATGAGTTTGAGCCACTAGGTCTGGGACTCGAACTGTGGTTGACCACATGGGAATCCAGTGACGTAGTCATTACGCCATCCGCTGGTCCTTGTCTGCACGGAGTTGCTTTAAATGAATTGTTTATAAATAATACGAGCAGAAAATGTAAGGGCCAGGCAGTGGTGCAAGGGTAACACCAGGATTCACGTGGCGAAATCCCAAGTTCACATCTCAGACCCCCATGGGCACACCAGTGTGTACAGGGCCCAGCCGCTGGAGTGGTTTACAGTGTGGCAGCCTTGTTAGGGGTGCCTTTCTCTCTCTCATGGAAGAACTAAATCCATACACTTTAAAAGAGAGAAGGTCTAACCCCGCCTGTGTCTGCGTATTCTAACCATGAACGAGAGTGGTAGGTGAGATTTGTGTCCAAAACCCCACGCTCAGGCTCTGCAATGACAGGAAAGAAATTTCTGTTTTGAGAAGGGGGCCCTAAAAGAGAAGACAGATATGGCCCAGCTGTGGTGGCACAGATGATAGGGTCCACTTTGCTATGTTGAAACCACATGGAAGATGAAAGTTGCTTCTCTGGGTGGGTGAGCAGCCCAAAGGAAGGGGAAAGCCCTGGAAACCACCTGACAGCCCATCCAGTCATGAAATAGTCAACAGACCCCGCCCACAGTCAGCAGACCCGGCCCAAAGCCAGCAGGCCCCACCCACAGCCAGCAGGCCCCGCCCACAGTCAGCAGACCCTGCCCACAGCCATCAGGCCCCAGCCACAGCCAGCAGGCCCCACCCACAGCCAGCAGGCCCCGCCCACAGTCAGCAGACCCTGTCCACAGCCAGCAGGCCCCGCCCACAGCCAGCAGGCCCCACCCACAGTCAGCAGGCCCCACCCACAGTAGTGACATCACACTCTTAAAGCAACATAGCATCAGACATCAGGAGCCCTGTAGCATGAGCAATAAACACACACATGAACATGTGTGCTTCCTCAGGGATTATATTACATATGTGCTTGTGGGTGAACGTGTACTTGTGTGTACCTGTGTGTGTGTGTGTGTGTGTGTGCATACATCAGGAATGTCCAACTAGGAAGAAGGGTGAACTGCAGGGAGATGACAAATGAAGGTGTGGAAGTCTGTCCTCAGAGAGCACAGAGGAACGCTGCTGCCTTGACGTGTAAGGGCACCGCGTTCGTATAGGGGCCTTCCTCAGTCCGTGAGAAGGGTGTGTTATCAAGTACTGCAGGAGGGTTTCCAAGTATTTGACATTAGAGTAAGTTCATACCTTAACTCCCGTTCCCATGAACTCTGACGCGTTGCACTAGGTGTGTGTGAATATATTCGGAGTAGAGAGAAAAAGGCCCCAATAAACTGAAATATGAATGCAGAAATTCAAAAATCAACCAAGTTTGGAAGATAATGTTGACTGAAAGACAGAGGAATAAAAGAAAAAATAGGAGGGAAAACACAGAAAAATTATGGTGACATTCAAAAAGTCCAATGTCTGAATACTAGGAAGCCCAGAGAACAGAACGTGGGAAGAATGAAATAATCACTGATGTAATTCTAGAAAAGTCCCTAGAACGGAAGGGAATCAAATCTGACTAAAAAGGGGCATCATGGTGCAATCACATTTGTCATCGTGGAATTTAGGACATCATGGTTAAGGAGACACTCCAAAAGCAATGCCCAGAAGGGAATATGTTTTGAAGGAAAGGAAGAAAGATAAGAGAAAGAAAGAAAGAAAGAAAGAGAGAGAGAGAGAAAAAAAGGGAAAGAAAGAAAGAAAGAAAGAAAGAAAGAAAGAAAGGAAGGAAGGAAGGAAGGAAGGAAGGAAGGAAGGAAGGAAGGAAGGAGGGAAGGAAGGAAGGGATTGAGAGAGAGAGAGAGAGAGAAAGAAAGAAAGAAAGAAAGAGAGAGAGAGAGAGAGAAAAAAAGGGAAAGAAAGAAAGAAAGAAAGAAAGAAAGAAAGAAAGAAAGAAAGAAAGAGAGAGAAAAAAAGGGAAAGAAAGAAAGAAAGCAAGCAAGCAAGCAAGCAAGCCCGCCCGCCCAGTGCCCTGGGCTTCCAACAGTAGTAATGGAAATATATATATATATATATATATACACACACACACACACACACACACATACATACACACACACACACACACACACACACACACACACACATATATATATATATATATATGGGGAAGGAAAACAGTTGTTCTGTAATACATGATTCAGCTTTGCATATAGGGATGTCATTTCAATAATGAGTTAACCATAACTGTGATGGGTGATCGAACAGAGTGTGGGAATATACACTTTAGGAAGAGGGGAGCAAAGAGCAGTAAGAATCTAAGATAAATTCTCTAGAATGGAAAGGCATAGAATATACCTAAAACTGGAAAGCATCAAAGAAAATCCATGCCACATAAGCAGTGGCTTTTTTAAAGAACTATTTATTCTATTATTATTATTTAATTTGCCACAGGACACATGTGCTCAGCAGAGAAAGAGAGACAGAGAGAGAGGGAGAGTGAGAGAGCAAGCTGCCAAGTCTGGCTCTCAAAGCACAGCTGGCCATGGGGAACCAAGTGCCTTAACCACCAAGCCACCTGCCGGTCCCCAAGAAGTAGATTTTTATATGTTAAAAAATAGAGATAAAATAATGTTTTTTCCCATACGAATAACAAAAATCAAGAATCAAGTTTTTATTAATTTTTTGATTACTGGACTCTCTCATGGGCTACCAGTGACTCTATTGAACTTTGCAGTAAATGTGCATTGTCGTAAACATCGTCGTCAACCCACTTTTTGTTTGTTAAATGATTTTCTTTATTGTTTTCCCTTGATTCTACACTCCCTGCCCCAAACTTCCCACCCTGCTTTCAAACTGTCTCTAGTGCCGGCCGTTGTTGTCCACGGTTTTGTGCATTCCAATTTTTCAGTTTCTGCCAGAGTGCAGACATTTGGTATATATTAAGTGGGGACATACAATATCTCTCTTTCATAGTTTGACTTACTTCACTCAGCATTAAATCTTCCATATTTGTTCGCTTTCTATCAAATGTCAGGTCTCACTGTTTTCTTATGGCTGAGTAGTATTCTGCAGTGTACACATGCCACACTTTTTCAACCCACTCATCTGTTCTTGGACATTTGGGCTGATTCCATGTCTTAGCAACTGTAAATAATACTGCAATAAACATAGATGTGCAAGTGTTTTCTGACTGAGTATATTTTTATCCTTTGGGTAGATACGCAGGAATGGAATTGGTAGATCATACGGTAGTTCCTTTTGTAGGTCTTTGAGGAGCCTCCATATTGTTCTCTGCAGTAGCTGTACTAATTTACATTCCTGCCAACAGGGTAGGAGAGCTCTTTTTCACGACAGGCTCACCAATACTTTTTATTTTTTAATCTTAGCCATTCTGGCTGGGATTAGATGACATCTCATTGTGGTTTTGATTTGCATTTCCCTTATAGTAAGGGATGTTGAGCATTTTATCATATGCTTTTTGGTTGTTCATATGTCTTCTTCGGAGAGTTGTCGGTTCAGTGTGCTTGCTCATTTTTTTAATTGGACTGATTGTTTTGTCTGCGGGTAAGCTGGCTGAGTTCCCTGTATATTTTGGTTATCAGAGAGAGTTTGCAAATACATTTTCCTATTCCAAGGTTGTCTCTCCACTCTAATTATAGTTTCTTTTGCTGTGCAGAAACTTTTTAACCTGATGTAATTCCACTTGTCTATTTTCGGAATTATTGCCAGATGTCTTAAAATCTGGAGCGTGATTTATTGAATGTGTATAAGAGCCACGGTTTTTAAGTACACAGATATTTTCTAATTTGAACGAGCTCAGAGGTTTTCTCCACCTCTCCAGTTGCACCGACTGGGCCCAGCGGGGACAGGGCGAGTCGGAGCAGGCAGCTCCACAGGACTATGGGAGTTCCGAGCTGCTCGCACTTACTGCCAACTTGCTCGTGAAAGGGCTCTTCTGTGTAGAGAAGTATCACTAGCCATGTCGAAAGAAAAAAAACAACCAAAAGAAAAGATGGCGTGCATTAATGCTCCTAAGACAGTATTCGGTGAAAACACGCACCCTCTGGTTCCTGCCCTCGGCTTCTTACATCTTACTGAATGACCTCAGCCTGGTGTCTGCTAGATGTCACACACTCTGGAGTGCCCACGGGCCACTAAGGACCCTGCCAAACAGGCCACAGAGTTAGACTGGTGGCACAGCAAGCCTGGTTCCGCCATGGCTCGGATTCCAGAAATTACTGACGGACACCAGCAGGAGTCCGAGGGAGGGTGGGTGTGGGATGGACGTCCCTAGGGAAGCCAGGCACCTGGCAGGCACAGTAGACCACCCCCGCGGGTTACGGCACAGAACAGGATGACTCAACATGTGTAGTGTGGAGAGTAACTGGTTAGGAGGACAAAATGGCAGACTTAAACGAGGGCTTTTTTTGCCATTCGCTTTTGACTTTAAGGGTTTACAGCTAGCAGAGACAAGGAAGAAACTGAGCGAGCAAAGGCGTCCGAGACGGACCTAGACATTTTTTCTGCCAAATATATCACTCTAGAGATTTTTTTTTACAGGAAATAAAATTTTGCTTTCTAGAGCAGCCTGTCATTTTCCCACTCTGTGAAGAAAAGAAATTTCAATACCTGCTGCTACTCTTGTAGATTTTATACCATACCCCAAAACTTACCCCAAAAGAAGAAGAAGGAATGGATTCAGGTATAGTCCAGCAAAGGGGTGAAGTTGTCCTTCACCCGAATTTAAGGCCCCACGTGCTCCGTGCAGGGTTCCTGCCCTTCTATCAGCCTTCGGGAGGTTATGCTGATCTGACTGCTTCTGGAAGTTTCCTTCAGCCCAGCTGTCAGCCCAGGATCGCACACCCTGGCATCCAGTCCATAGCAGACTCTTCTAGCAAGCACTCCATGGAACAGATTAGAAGTATAGCGGTCGGAAACACACACACACACACACACACACACACACACGTCACAGGGGCACTTCCGATGTGATGGCCCAACCTCCACTGTTCCACAGGTTTGAAACTGAGTCCCAGGAACGTGATGAGCCCACAGTCTGCCTTTTAGAGGCAGGGCAGCCAAAGCCCTGGTCTCCCAACTCACTGCCCTATTCGGCAGCCGTCCCCAGAAGCCCAGTCAGCTTGTACGTCAGGATTCCCACAGCACGTCTGCGTACCAAACGCCCTGTCCGAGGACTGCCCTAGCACCCTGTGAGGATCTCACAAGGAGGGGATGCCGTTCCCTATTTCAGGTGAGGTTCAAAGGGGAGGCGCCAGCCACCACCCTGCAGCTTCTCCCTGACTGGCTCAGAGTGGGGACTCAGGTCTGCCGCCTTGGAAAACACCCTCAATGCTTACCTGGCCATCTGCTGCCCTGAGGTTCTGCTGCACACACCAATTTTGTCTGGAGAATAATGTGGTACTTTTCTTAACTTAAGTGTTAATTTCTTAAATGTTTATTTGAATGTAAGCTTTATTAGTTAAAGCTACTTAAAACATGTAGGATAAATTGGCATGCAAGAATCTAAGAAACTAATTATTATGAAATAATAATGATAATAATAATAATTCATCATTACATACAGAAGTTCCATGGCTGAGAAATACGCCACAGTGTATATGTGCCACAGTTTTTCAACCCAGTCATCAGTTTTAAGACACTTAGGTTGAATCCATGTCTTAGAAATTGTGAATAATGCTGCAATGGATATCAATGTGCAAGTGTCTTCTCCAGAGAATTTTTTCTATCCTGTGGGTGAATACCAAGGAGGAGAAGTGCTGGGTCATATGGAGCAGGTGGTGGAGAGTGCGTGGTAGGGAGTGGGTTGGAGGGGCAGAAGGAAGGAACATTTTAAGAGACAAAAGAATGTAATGTTCTCTGTTAAAAGAAACTCTATAATTTTTGCCTTATAAAAATAAAATTCCTTAAAAGTTATATTCTTTTTTTTTTTTTTTTTTTTTTTTTTTTTTGGAGAGGTTTTTGCTATAGGGCGCGTGCGCTCGCCAGACAGACAGAGAGAGACAGAGAGATAGAAAGCAGGAAATCACCCCCCAGGGGGGATGGCCACGCCGCAATCCCTTCTCCTCCATTCTCCTCTCGGGATCTTGGGCACGCACGCACACGTGCCCCACGTGAGTTTAAGCCGCCGGGTCCGGGACTCGAACCGCGGTCGACTACGTGGGAGTCCAGCGACATAGCCATTACGCTAACTGCTGGTCCCAAAAGTTATATTCTTCATGGTAGTGCATTATTTTCTAGCAAAACAGCCAAGTATCTTTCCCTAAACCTGGGTCACTGCAACCATAAACCATTAGAGAATGCCAACACTTTGGAAGACGTGCTTACATTTAAAATGGTGCAGCACAGAACTTTTGTAGCTGTACCTCCAAATTCTGAAAAACACTACCGCTTACTAGGTTTCTGGCATTAAGCAAACTCCAGTCTACCTGACAACCAGATTACGCTCCTTGGAACACTGGCTCCATGTCTGGGGGAGAGAGGGAGCAGTGAGCAGTAGTGTGTGGTCATGTGCGAGACAAGGGGCGCCCACCTAGACTGGGCAGAGACGCCCCCACTGCCCCACAGGGACAGTCTTGGCAGCGGGGTGCAGCCCTGCTCTCCCCCACTCAGCACAGTCACAGCTCCGTTCCCAGGACATCTGCTTGCTGCCACCGTCTAGACACATGCCTCTGTGCGACCAGGGCCGACATCCACGGTACCAGCCACACCTCTCTGCCCTGAGGATGAGTTGGCTCTTCCCTGCACGTGGAAACTCCGGCTGGTGAAGAGTTGCCAGGGCGGGATGCTGCTCCTGTCGAGTGAGAGGGTCTGAGGAGCCCTCTGATCGTGGATGGCAGACCCACAACCAGCTCGCAGAATTCCAGGGGGTCGTAACTGTTGCTTTGGGATGCTCTGTTTCCTCTTATTAAGAATATTTTCCCAGGGACCAGCAGATGGCATAATGGTTACCTCCCTGTACTCCCACATAGTCAAACTGCAGTTCAAGTCCCAGACCCAGTGGCTTAAAATTAATGTCGGGCATGTGTGTGTGCATGCCCAAGATCCTGAGAAGGGAATGGAGGAGAAGGAATTGGGGTGTGACTGTTCCCTGTTGGGGGGTGATTCCTCACTTTCTGTCTATCTTTCTCTGTCTCTCTGGCAAGTGCATGTGTCCTGTAGCAAAAATCTCTCTCTAAAAAAATAAAATATAAAAATAAAAAGGAATATGTGTCCAATGTCTGTACTGCTTGCTTAGTGACCACCAGTTGCAATCATGCTGTTATCTGGTATTTACTACTGAACAGAACAGAAAATAAAAGATATTAGCTTACATGCAGAAAGCTGGTGTTTCCGGGGACTTCTTCTCCAGGACTCGGCCGTGGCTGCGAGGATGCCTGGTGTGAGCCGGTGCCCAGGCATGCCCCACCTCGAGCGTGGTGTTTTCATAATCACAATCGGGCAGTGTTGCTGACGCTGACAGACGGTGCCAGGGTGAGGGCCTGCGTAACATTTCCCCAGAACACTGGCCATGGGCCACAGCCAGGAATCCATTTTGTTAAAAATGTGAGCAAGCATGAGCGTTTTCAGCTGAAATGGGAAATCACGAAACCAAACCAAGTTCGGGCTGCCTTAGCCACACAGACCCCTCCGTGGGCGAGGCTTCAGAGAGGGTAGCAGGAAAGGGCCTGACTAGGGGCGGTGGGGACTGTGCTGTGGAGTAGGCCTGAAGCCGAACGGAGTGCTTTAAAGCATCACTAAACGGGCAACGCCGCTTTGTCCCCCACCCCGGCCCTCCGAAGCTTGTCTGCAGACCCAGCCACAATTATTAACTCCATCCTCAGATAAATATATTTTTCAAGGAAACTACATTTAAGCTTCTCTCAAAGGGATTTATGTTCAAATCTTGTATCATTTTGGAGCTCTTCGGGAACTTCCTTAAGCTCACCGTGTCGCGCTCACTTCTTCCCATCCCATTATATCTGTCAGGTCGACTCCGTCCGCAGTACCTGTGACAGTCAAAAACGGAGAGCAAGCCCTTCCCGATCTGGAGCATCAAAGCCTGAGCCTCTCACGTTATGTCTTCAAGAGCCTCGCAGCAGGACAATCTTCGTGTCAAACAGCCAAGAAGGTGACATTTAAGTGAGGACAGGTGCCTAACGTTACGATATAGTAACTGCTTGGCAACGGGACACCGAGTCTGGTGCACACGAGTAGCATTAAAGGTCGGTTTTCAAGGCGGCCCTAGTTCTTTCACGACAACGTGTCACTTCGCCAATGACCCTAAGAAAAGCAGTCATCGGCCCTCGTATCAGGCAAACACCAGAGGTAAAAGGAATGATTTCGTGCGTAGTACAAACAGGCATTTAGAAAATAAGGTCACACCGCGGAAAGCCACGGTGAAGGAAGAGGTCGGCAGATGAGCTCCACCACGGCACATTCTCTAGCCTGGGACACTCGTGCACGGTGCAGCTACGGGTCAGTGTGAGCACTGTTGCCTGGTGAAGACACAACCTGCCTTCGAAGCCGCAGTTCTCACTCCATACCCCTGGGTGTGTAAAGAGATGGTCGTGTGAGAAAAGGGCACCAGGGACCACTGAGGGCAGAGGTGCAGGGCACCCTGGAAGGTGAGACCAGTGCCATTGCTGGTGGCCAGGACTGCTAGGACCTCGCCTGAGAGTGGTAAAGAAGGGGCGTCCCCGGGCTAGTAGGTGGCATGGTGGTTAAGGCATTGGACTCCCATAGGACCGACTATGGTTTGAGTCCCGGAACTGGCAGCTTGAAAATCACTCGAGGGTTAGGGACCAGCAGATGGCACAGTGGTTATGTCACTGGACTCTCACATAGCTGAGAGCCCCAGACTCAGAGGCTTCAGAATCACACTGGGTGTGTGTACATGCCCAAGGTCGCGGGAGAATGAAAGAGAAGGGACCCCCCCCAGGGGGGGACTGCTCACTCTTCCCCTCTCTGTCTCTCTCCAGTGAGTGCACGTACCCCAGGACAAAAAATCTAAAATTAAAAAAAGATGAAGAAAGAGCACCCCTTGCATTGTCCCCCCCGAACTCCTCAATGGATCAATGACTATTCAACAAAAGCGCCAGCCAGATAAGTCATTGTAAGGAAGCAAAACGACAAGGAGAGGGCGGGGACGTCTGAAGAAAGAAGCCAAAGGCTGGATGAGACACACAATAGAACATTTGTTTATTCGTGTGTTTGTCTATTTATTTATTTTAAATTTGCTAGAGTGCATGTGTGCTCACCAGAGAGACAGACAGAGAGAGAGAAGATGTGCCCCCATGAGGACGGCCCCCCTGCAGCCCTTCTCCATTTCCCCTTTCATGATTTCAGCAACTCCACACTTACACGCCCGGCATGTTTTTCAGGACACCGGGTCTGGGACCTAGACCAGACAGTGTCCATGTGGGGTCCAGGTGCTGTAAACATCACCAACTGGCCCTATTGATTTATTTTTAATTAACAAATAGTAAGTACATTTATGGGGTAAAATGCAATGCTTTTATCTATATAGACGTTTTAGAAAGATTCATTCAAGCAAATTAATACATCCATCACCTCTCCAATTTGTCACGTTCTTCGGGGTGAGCACCTCAACATCTATTTTAGCGATGTTGAAGCATCTAGGCCAGTGTTATTAACCACGGCCACCATGCTGCTCGGCAGGTCACTGGAGGGCCACCCTCTCATCAGCTGGACTCTGTTCCCGTTGACCAACACCCCTCCCTCCCAGACTCTGGTCACCGCCTCCTGACCTGCTCGGTGAGGGCGACTGTCGGGTCCCACCTGTAAGGAGGCCCTCCAGTATTCGTCTTCCGAGCCTGGAGCCATCCACGGCAGAACAGCCTCCGATTTCATCCACGTGAAAAATGACTGGTTTCCTTGTTTAAGGTCAGGCAACATTCTGCTGTATAAATAGACCATACTTTACTGTTAAGAATTATTTAATTTTATTTATTATTATTATTATTTTAAATTTCACCAGAGAGAAACAGAGAGAGAGAGAGGGAAAGTGAGGAAGCGAGCCCCCGGGTCCAGGACTTGAACCACCGTTGGCCGTGTGGGCGTCCAGCACCCCAGGCACCACACCACGCACTGCCCGATCATGTTCTCTATCCAGTCGTCTGCTGGCGGACACTCAGGGGGCCTCCACCTCTCGGCTGTCATGAATAGTCTCCCGTGAGCGTGGAGCGTGACTGCCGCACGTTGGGTAGGACGGCTCTGCCTCAGGACGAAGGAGAAGGAGCCGATGGCCAGCGGACGCAGGGAGTCCTCGCACACTCCTGGCGGGAATGCAAGTACAGTCACCTTGGAAACCAGCATGAAGCGTCTCCAACAACGAGAAGTAGTGTTGCCATGTGACCCGGCGGACCCACGTCTGGACATACAGCCGAGGAAAACCATCACTGTGTCCAACGTGTAATATTCTTACTTACAGCTTGCCTTGGCTTATTTTTGAGAATTTCTTTGCTACAGGGCACGTGCAGAGACACAGAGAGAGACAGAGAAACAGAAAGCGAGAAATCACCCCCAGGAGGATGGACATGCCGCAGTCCGTCTCCTCCACCCTTTCCTCAGGACTTTGGGCACACACACATGCGCCTGGTGTGCGTTTCAAGCCTCCGGGGCCGGGACTCGAACTGCCATCAGCCTCAGTCGCTGTGTTACCAGCTGGCCTTCAGCATGCCTCGATTTTAAGGGCATAAAATCCAAATATTCTGAGACAATTTGTTTTTCATAAATTTAAGCTAGTGAAAATGGAAACACTGAACACAGTAATTCTGAATTAGAAATTATTCTATTTAGCAAAGTGTCCTTTAAAAAAAACCTGCTTCATGTCAGTTCAGCCACTGAGCTTTTGCAAACAAGCAAGAAGACCTGGGTGGCTTCTGCTGCGGACTATAGTCATGTTTTCTTCCTCTTCCTCACAAAGGTAAAGGTCCCATTGTTTACAGTGCCATGAAATCAAAATGAATCATTTTTAAATTATCTTAAAGTTTATTTATATTTTTATTTCATGAGCAAGAAGACAGACAAAGGGAAGACAGAAAGAGAGACACCCTTTCAAGGTCCCCATGCCACAACCCGCCCCCAGCGCCGGCCGCCCGGATCATGCGCACAAGCCCGGCTTGTCAGGGAGGTCTCCGGACACAGGCCTGGAAGGTACCCTGTGGTTGGCCGCTGGAGTGTCACCTTACCTCTGAGCACTGTCCAGCCACTCGACATGTATTGCTATTTACAATATTCAACAAGGTAGCTCCTAGTGTTGTCTAGAACCAATACTAGCCTGCGGGAGGTCAGGGAGAGGGTAGAACATGTGAAGGGTCTTAGGGACAGCCACGCTTTTATCTGTGCCAGACCTGTGTCCCTGTCCCCAGAGGTGCACCTCGGCCCTGTGCTTCCAGGATGACGCTCTCGCCGACCTCGCTCGGCAATGCTTTGGATAAAAAGGCGCCCCTCTCTGGTGACTCCTACAGTGCAGCAAGTGACGCTGCCTGGAGCACAGCCGTTCTCGTTCTCAAAAACGAGAAGGAGAGAGGCTGAGAATTGAGCACGCGGCTTTCCCTGCGTTTCCAGGGACAGCTTGTTAGCCCTTCAGAAAATGACCTCCCTCCGAACACTCATATGAGACCGAGGACGGCGATTACAGGGAGGCTCTCTGAGGCTTAGTGGGTTCAGAAATCCGCGCTAAACTGAGATCAAAGGATTTGCTGTGCTTTGTTTTGACGTTGTGTTAGCTCCGGCTGGCAAGTGTATAAACCTGGCTGCTTTTTTAACTGCTTGCTGACACCCAAAGCAACGGTGAGGAGGAAACGGGTCTGCGTGCTCCTAAAGACGCTCTCCTTCAGAGGAACGCACTGTGCGCTGCGTGTGGTGGGAATGCAGAGGGGCTCCCTGCCCCAAGAGAGGCCTTCAGGGAAGAAGGCGGACTAGCCGTAGAAGGTGAGGTGGGGGGGCGCTGAGCCTGAAATGCAGGACAGCCTGCTGGGGGTGTCCTGGGGCTGCCCGGGGCTCAGAGTCGTTACTGAGTCCCCCAGGCCAGACGCACGCACTCGCTGTTTTCCCACCTCAGCCCCCGTCACTCTGCCTGGAGCACAGCCTGCAGGTGCCCCCCACCGCCGGACAGTGGGAGTGGACAGATGACGACGTGACCCGGCGGTGTCCCAGTGTCGCCCCCACAGGTGATGAGAGGATGACTGGAGGGCAACAGGAGGGAGCGGCCCCTGAAGGCTTTCTGCTGACGTGGTCACGGGGCGTTGGAGCAGCCACACAGCTGACAGCGAAGGGGACTGGCGCCCCGTGTGCCGAGGGTGTGTGTGTCCCCCTGTGCTGGCCTGCACCAGCGGTGGCCTTCCACCAGCATGTCCTTGGGGCAGCACGGCCTCTGCAGACCACTCTCAGCTGCCCGACAAGGGGGCACCCGCCGCCTCCTCCCAGCGTGGCCTCCCCTGGGCTCCGGGGTCTGTCAAGAAGGGGCCACCTGTCCTCTCAGCCTGCAGAGCCATCCCACCAGGACTAGCCGATCTTCGTGTGCCGATGCCCGTAGCCCTGAACTGTGGGCAGCTGGGCTGTGTGGCCCATTCCTGACCCCAGCCTGTGAGGGGTACATGGGGATGGAAGGGGTTCGTGTCATGCAAAGAGCTCCCAGTGACTGACTTGGGCAGCTCCTGGCACTGCCCAGGCTGCTCCTCCTTGCAGGCCAAGGCCGGCAGCACCAGAGCCCCGTGGGCCACACCGCAGTCTCCGGGGACGCGGGTGCAGCCCCTGGCAGCCGCTCTCTCTGTCCGGTGCCCCCTCTCTGGGGAAACTCTCTGGGTGGAAGCTGAGTGCGCCCCGCCCAGTCCTCGAGGGATGCCATAGGGTAGGCCCAGGTGCTCCCCCGCGGCCAGGAGGAGGTGCGCTGCCTCAAGCTGGGACTGCGGTCTGCAGGACCCGGCTGCCCTGGGTGCTAAGCCACATTGCTACGTGCCGGGAGCCCCCATAGCATGCTCGCAGTCAGCACCCCGTCTATGCAGAGGCCTGGGGTACCACGCCAGACCTGGGGGCCGCCAACTCTAGGGAACAGCACGAGGTGGGCATCACAACAGGATCCAGCCCTGGCCACGCCGGGAGCGCCCGCAGCTCTCCACTGCAGAGGGCACTGACTGGCCCACGGGACAGGGCCGAGCCCACCCAGACCAGTGGAGACCAGCTGGCGCACACCACGGACAGGCCCTGTGTGCAGTACAAGCCACTGCACACCAGGGTGCTCAGCCAGGGCTGCCGGGACCCACCAACCAGGGTCAGGGTGCTGGGATCTACCCAGCCAGGGCCGGGGTGCCGAGATCTACCTAGCCAGGGTTAGGGTGCCGGGATCTACTAGCCAGGGTCAGGTGCCGGATCCACCCGGCCAGGGTCAGGGTGCCGGGATCCACCTAACTCTGCTAGGTCCTTGTTTCTGACTCAGAGCAATGCCAGGACACTGTGAGGGCCACCCATGCCAAGTCCTTCTCTCCCACGTGACAAAGACAGTTAGCACTGTGCCATACCCAAGGTCCAGGGAGGGGCGGGGCGGGCAGTACTTAGGACCTCAGGGAGCCTGCAGGGCCAATGAACAGGTGCTTTGAAAGAAGCAGGGAAGACCTGGGAGCTGGCAGGGGCTCCAGGCTGGACCTCGGCGGGTCCTGCAGGCCGCCTCCCCCTGTGCATGGGCACGTCTCGCTCTGCGCCCTGGGGACAGCTACGAGACAAAGTTGGTCTCAGCACCTGCCTCAGGTGGCTGCCATCCCAGGGAGTCCTACAGACCACACCGAGACCAGGCCCAGCCTTCAGCACGGGGCTTTGAGGCGCACACAGAGAGTGCTCTCCGGTGGGCGCTTTCCAAAGAACTGGCGGTTTCGAGGGGACCCTGAGATCCAAACATGGGGGAGTGTAGTTTCAGACGTTCCCTCCATTCCAGCACAAGCTGACGTGGCAGGGCGAGGCGCTAGGACAGGGCCAATGGACCGCACCGTCTCTGCTCCCAGGGTGCCTGTACAGTGACACGTGTGTCCCCGCAGCGCTCCACGCCTTTAATGAGGTTGCCAATGACAGGAAGGGAAATGGGAAGGGGACATTGACCTTCCAAGATAAAATAAGAAGAGGGGTACTTTGGTTTTCTTCTTCCAAGAGTTTGCAAGAGATGGAGCCACTCTGAGGCCACGGAGGGTGAGGGTGACAGTGCAGAAGAGGAGGTCGTTGCTGGAGAGGCCTCCCCTCCAGGGGAGAGCTCACTCTGGGGACAGGAAGAGACGCTCCTGCCCTCCGAGATGGGGAGGAGGCAGGGAGGTGACCCTGCTGTCAGTTCAGTATGTGGCCAGCGCCCGGCCAGGGAGGCTCTGTGAAGCTGAAGTCAGGGCCCTGGAGGAACCCAGCGAGAGCCCCCTTCCTGTAAGGCTTGGAAACCCCCGAGCTGGGTCCACCCATCGACCTTGGCACTTCTCATCTGTCTTAAGACTCTCTACCATTCAAATCAGGAGAATATAAAGGAAATAGTTAGATATAGCCCAGGACTTTCCTCACTACACAGCCAAACTCTCGTAGAGTTTTCTGCCTTCAGATGTTTGCCCTCATACCTGGACTTACACTTTAGTGTACATTTAGCCAGGCTGGCCGGTAAGGGAACTGACACGCATCTCTGAGGGCCCTGCAGCTTCAGCAAGCCACCTCTCCTCCTAGCTCTGGCTGCCAGACGAGCCACGCACAGGGGAAGCTGGAGAAGGTAGCTCGTCCCCTGAGTTCCGGAGGCCGAGACCTGGGGAGGCAGGGCTGCCTGTCCCGCAACCTGCTCCTGTTCATCTGGGGCATCTCCTCACGTGTGCTCACGTCTTCCCTCCTGGTCTGATCTCTCATGATAGGAGGCCAGCCATACTGGGCCAGTTCCAGCCTAAAGACTTCTGTCACCCTCAGTCTCCCCTCTGAAGACACCATCGCTAACACCTGGTCTCTGACACCCTGGGGCCAAGGCCTTCAGCATGGGGCTTTGGGGGGCACACTTCAGACCATCACATGGTCCTACTCTGCTGTCTGAGCTTTCAGTACTTTTTCTCCCTCACCAAGAAACTATCCCTGGTCAGAAGTTCCCTCTAAGGCTTTGGGAGTTGAGAAGCAAAAAGCCCCGATAGCCCCTGAACAAGATCTGCAGACAATGGTCTACTCAGAAAATACGGTCTCTCCTCCACTGGGCCTTTCAGAAACGACTCTAATTCAGGTACAAATTTATTTCTTTTTACTGCACTTCTGGTTACAAATAAATGGTTATTCTAAAACAGAACTTTAAAAATTAATAACATATTTAAGTAGAAGACTTTACAGGTTTTAAACATAAATTTAAAGTGTTTCCATGACATTCGGCAGTAACTCTGAAGTGAGCAGAGAACGGCTAAGTCTAAACTATACTTAGCGTAATTCATCGAGACGTATTAGCACAACATTTATAACACATTTCAGAAGCAATGTTCATATTTCATCAAATCTGAAGCAAATAGCCTTTCAATCCATATATTAAAATGCTACCAGTCACCGTTACACTAGCGGCTGCAGGCGACAATAAACCAGCAGAAACTCATTCATCTCTGCCCAGCTGCGCTGCCGTTCCAGGACTCCACTGCACCGTAGCCTCTGACAGCCTCGCTCCGCCACCTCGCCGGGGCTCATGGCATATCTTTCTGGAAGAGTGAAAATATTGGAAGGGTGAGATCCTGCCAGTGTGTAACCTGGAGAGCCTTTAAGAAGGAGACCAGAGAACGCCAGGTGGTGTGGTGGCTATGACGTTGGATTCCCACAGTTCAAGTCCCAGACCTGGTAGCTTGAAAATCACTCCAGATGTGTGTGCATGTGTGCCAAAATCCTGAGAGGTGAAGGGATTGTGGTGTGGCCATCACCCTGAGGGGTGATTTCTCATTTTCTCTCTCAGTCTCTCTCTCTCTCTTTCTCTCTCTCTCTCTGACAAGCATATGTGCCCTACACAAAAACCTGAATAAACAAAGAAAGAAGCTAAAGTAAATAAATAAACAAAGAGACCAGACAAGAAGGGAAAAAATTTAACAGATACAAAAGTGAAAAATTATTGAGGATAATGAGTTTGGTTAATGTCTTTGACTGGACTAATGCAGTGTCTTCATGATGGAAACATTCCATTTGATATGCTGTAAAGATGTACGGTGATGAAATGTAAAAAGTAAGAAAATTTAAGCAAAGGGAGACCAGAACTATGGACCGTGTTCCACAAGCAAGCCTACCATCAAGCCTGCTCAGGAAGACTCGCGGCTTCCACGTGGGAGCAGCCATGTCAGGGGGTGAGTTACAGACTGAGAGACACGAGCTGTCTCAGTGTCAAGTTCAACTCCTTTGATACCTGAGTCTCATGGAATCATGTAATCAATAGTAGTTACCAAGGGGCCGAGGAAGGCGGTTAGTAGTTTAAAAGCAATGCTAAATTACTGTTGTACATTTGAGAACTCGAAGCTGCATACAGTTTGTTTTGTGTGTGTTGAAATGACATAATACCGGGTGTTCAGCTAGCATGGGGCACTGCCAGAAAACACTGGCCTTTTATTTTAAAGAAATTGTAGGTTTTTTCCCAATCAAATACGTTTTTTCTCTAAGAATTTAGTGTTTTTTCACACTAGTTATCAATGCATGAATATGATGAGTATGTTTTTCTGTGTCACCTTTACAACTAAAAATATGGTTGATATTCAACTTTACCAAAAAGATAAGTAGCATTGAAGGTGAAGTGGTATAGCCAAAAGCACTCTTCCCATTTCTTGAGTTTTGTCTAGTTCGCATCAACTACTTACTTCAATAGTTACATCTTCATGTTGGATAAATTCACTTTACAACTAAGTGATGTATAATGATTGAATGTATAAAATAAATTAAGATAAAAATAAAACAATAAATATGTCTTCTTGAACTTTTAGGAATGTGGTTACTTTACTTAACTAATTCGATGTGACTAATACCTTACCGTGGCCCTTCCAGGGACTTCACTCGCTGGCATGTACATACATGTGATGGGTCCCATGACTGGGAATACGGCGGGGTCAGAATGCGTGCTGACCAGGAGGGTTGCTGTAATATTTACCCGAGCCCACAGCGTCCTCTGCCTGTTAACCTCGGTGTTAATGTCAGAGTGTTCGTAGCCTGGAGTGTCTGCAGAGCCCACGCCACGCCACCAGGGAGGAAGCACCTCCTGGCCCACTCCTGCCGCACCGTGTGGAAACACACCCGTGTCAGTCTTTGCCCAGCGCGTGTGCACCCCTGCCTTCTCCTGCGTGTGCGGTGTTCTATCCTCTGGGCTCGTTCTGGCTGTTTTACACCTTCACAGACCACACGGCGGGGACTCCATGAGAGTCAAGGTGGGGGACGCTATTACAGAAAGAGCATGCTGCGAGTGGGAAATGTTGAAAGCCACTCAAGCCAGGTCCGTGGACTGACGAGGTCCCCTAGCCAAAGTGGGGACTCTCAAGCACAAACCAGAGGAGCCAGGCCATCAGGTCCCCCAGGCTCGCGGCGGGAGTGGCCCGCTCGGGAATGCCGGGGCCACCTTTGCATCGAGCCTCTCAGATCTCTTTAGGTCCCAAGTTTTGGGCCAGAGAATCCTTCCTCCTCCCAACTTATTGCGAAGGTGCTTTTCCAAAATCTCCCTGGCTCCCTTTTCTTAAAAGATGGTGTGAATGAATTCCCCAAGGTGAAAATGGCCCTGTAATTCTGTCCCGCCCTGTGACCGCACACACGTCTCATGGCATCGGCACGTTAGAGGTGAGCTGGCATGCGGGACACGCCAGTGTCTCCACCAACCTTTCCATTTCATCGCATGTACGAAAGCAGACGACATTCGTGAACAGTGTCTCCACCGTGACCTTAACCCTCGGACGCTGCGGAGGGAGGGGACACGGTAAGGCTTCCCAACAACGCTCCTTGGCCAGGAACACACAGCAATGCAGGTGACATTCCGGGCACATAGTGGGACCCTTGACATGAAGAGGACTGGGCACCCTCACGTGGAAAGGCAGGGCGGCAGGGCGGGCTGAGCACAGGCCTCGGCAGGCGCTGTCCCTCATCGCACCCGGGCGGGCGGGCGGCCCTCGCTGCCATTGGCCCAGGCCATCGCCCACGAGCTGTCCTGAGTCCTGAAGAAAATTCCCTCGGGTAACCAGAGACCAGAGCCTTAAACGTGCTGCGCTTCATCAAGGCGGTTCTGTGCTGTTTGCCACAGACCACAGACGGCCCGGCCACTGTCCTTGGGTCTCTCAGTCCCTGAGATAAAGCAAGTTCCACGTGATAAGCTCACACCCGCTGCACCTGGCCCACCTCACAGGGCTTTCCAGGGAGGCTGGCAGGGACGCCGGTTCCCCCTGGACTACACAGCCACGGGGGGCATGGTTCCAGGGAGGCTCAGGGACGCCGGTTCCCCCTGGACTACACAGCCACGGGGGCATGGTTCCAGCTGGCAGGGACGCCGGTTCCCCCTGGACTACCAGCCACGGGGGCATGGTCCCACACTCGCATGTTCTCAACGTGTGTACGCCCGAGCGGGCAACGTGGGCCAATGGCGGCATCCTGAGCCACCCACACGGTCACGCGGAACACGCGTTTACCCGTGAGGGCTGAATGAAGCAGGACTGACGCCCGAATAAACATGGGGCCATGCAGGTGAGGAGGGAGCGCTCGGCCAGGGCTGTGGGAGCTCTGCAGAGACAGGGCCCAGGGCTGGGTGGGTGCGTGTGCAGATGGTGGGTGAGTGGAGTGACAGATAGAGATAGACAGGTCATGACAGGTGGATAGGTGGAGAGAGACATGTGACAGATAGATTGATGGATAGATAGAAGATAGATAGATGGCGACAGGTGGACAGGTAGATAGACATGTGACAGAGAGAGAAGATAGTTAATAGATAAATAGATGATAGATGAATAGGTGAGATGATAGATACAGATAGATAGATGGATGATAGAGAAATGATAGAGAGATACAGGTACATAGACAGGTAGGAGACAGATGCTAGGTAGAAGAGAGATAGATGGTAGACAGACACTGTGTAGACAGATGACAGACAGACAAACAGACAGCCCCAAGGGGGGTTTACTGTGCGGCCAGGCTCGCTCGTCAGGGAGACAGAGCCCTGCCGTGCTGTCCGCGAGCTGAAGAGTGAGGACCTGCTATCATGGCTCAGCCCTGGTCCCAGAGCCTCAGAACCTGCAAGAACTGGAGCAAGGGTGCCCCTGCTCCAGGACAGAGAGAGAAAGAGAGAAGGAGAGGGAGGAGAGAGGGGGAGACGGCCTCTGCTCTGCCTTCTTGTTCTGCCTGTCTACGGGGTAAGGGTGGATCTTCCTCACTCAGGACTCTGGTTCAAATTCTAGGCTCCTCTGGGAACAGCCTCACAGACACACCGGGAATAACGCTTCAGTTGTCACCGGGGTGTCCCATAACCCAGAGAAACGACATCTAAATGTAGCCAGCAGAGGTGCCGGACGTTGGCTGGAGGACAGTGCTCGCCTTGAATTTATTCCAACCGTGCTTTGCTTTTTGTTTCCTGGAAAGCCCTGAGCCACTCTAAGGGCAGGCTGCTCCCTGGTTCACGGCGATCATGGCTCTACAGCAAGCCGAGCCGGCTCTGAGCGGGCTAGGCCCTGTCCTGGTGTGCGCTTCGTGGCCGCCTGGGTAACAGCCTCTGTGCTCCAGGGACTCCTGAGCGCAGCCCCACACTGAGAACCGCGAGTCCCACAGGCCTGCGGGTGTAGCTCCGTTTCACAGACGAGGACACGGGGCGCGGGGCTCACAGCTGGGGAGTGAAGGAGCTGGAGCTCGGCCTCGCAGTCTGTCCTAACACCCGTGGCCTTCACGCCGACACCATGTGGGCCTCGGACTCTTCCTCGTCCAGGAACGGAGCTTGAAGGGAGAGCCGAACACCTGCTCTGCTGCAGACGCGGACTGCACTCCAGCCAGGCCCTGTGGGTGCTCGGCGTGCCCTGCAGCCCAGGCCCACAGCCACACGGCGGCCCCTGCTTGGAAGGAATGCTCTCTCAGTGTTTTCAGAATGAGCAGAGACAGGAATCTGAGTGTGAGGTTTGTAACTACGGGGCGAGACGGCCTCACCTCCTTGCTGTCAGCTGCCTGCAGTCGTACTCAGATCAGAATTCACTCAGCAACTAGAATGCGCTGGCCCCGAGGGTGGTCTGACAGACTGGACAGCCGCAGTTAGCACTCCGGGTGACGCGGAATCCTAGGGACAGGAGCTTGACGACCATTGAAGCCTTCATACGCCAAATCAGGTGCATAATATAATTGCTGATTCTTAAAACATAAGTTGGGACAGACAGTGGTGTGGTGAGTAAGGCAGCTGGATCCCATATGGCTGACTGAGTGGTTCAAGTCCCAGACCTGGCACCTTGAAAAACAAACAAATGAACAAATGCTGGGCATGGCGTGCCCAAAGTCCCGAAAGGAGAAATGGAGACGAGATTGGGGGTGGCCATGCCCCATGGAGGGAACTTGTAAACTTTCCCCTCTCCATCTCTCTCTCTGTCTCTCTCCAGACAGCACACAGGCCCTCTATGCCCTCCGGGGGGGCGGGGTGGGAAAGAAAGAAAGAAAGAGAGAAAGAAAGAGAGAGAGAAAGAAGAAAGAAAGAGAGAAAGAAAGAGAGAGAGAGAGAGAAAGAAAGAAAAAAAAGAAAGAAGAAAAGAAAAGAAAAGGAAAGAAAAAAAAGAAAAGAAAAGGAAAGGAAAGGAAAGGAAAGGAAAGGAAAGGAAAGGAAAGGAAAGGAAAGGAAAGGAAAGGAAAGGAAAGGAAAGGAAAAGAAAAAAAGCAAAAGAAAAAAGAAGCCTGCTAGCGCTCGTCCCGCCCTCACCTGCAGAGGGCACTCTCACTCTGACCCCAGGCGTGCACGTCTTTGCCTCATGGTTACGACTCTCTGGTAGCTCGTGTTGGACAGACCGACTGACATGTTTGGGATCAACGTCCTGATGGAAGACCTGGTGGAAGACATTTCCCGCTCGATGGACAGCACCGACGGATGATAACGGGGAGCGATTCTGGCCACGGGTGTGAGGGAACGTCCCTCACGTCTGGGCGTGTCGTTCCGCACAGAGGGTCTCGCCTCCCGGCCACCTACCTGACCGCCCCTGAGAAACGGCATCCTGACTGGGGCTCGGTTCCTGGGAGTCGGAGTTGTATATGCGTCTTGTCCTCGGTCCCTGTCTAGGAGGGAAGGCTACCAAGCCCAACCTGCTCCCTGGAGAGCGTCACGTCACTGTGTTAAGAGAGACCCACATGGAGACAGCCCAGCTAGGACAGAGGGCTTCCCTTTTAATGGCTCATGCATTGCAAGGTTAACAGAGAAGAGCCACTTCAGGGCCGGGAAGTTCACAGCCCCCCTGGCCGCCCGTGAGGACGTGTAAGGCAAGGCCACAGGAGCAGCAGTCAGGGCGCCATGCTGACTGTCCAGTCCTAGAAACCTCTCTGAGCTGTCGGGAGAGGACAGGAGACCTGAGCCGGCCCGGCCCACCTTTTCCCGGTTACGTGAGCTTAGATGTTTCCGACCTTGCCTGGGCGTGATTCGCTCTGTGCATGTGTATTTTTCATTCCTCCCCCAGCTCTGAAAGCAAAGCAGAGGTTTACCGCGTGCTATAAACATGTAACAGGACGCTGTGCTGGCCGCCGGAGAGGATCCCAGGCTCAGGGCAGTTCCCCAGACGCGCCCGGCCGACCCCATATCACAGCGGCCGGGCAGCCGAGCTTCTGCGGGCGTATTTGAGCATTTCAGCACCGTCGGCTATTTGCATGTGTCCGAGGAGAGGCCAAGCCTGGGTCTCCGTGGAAGTGCTCCTCACAGCCTTGTTCTGGAGTCACAAAGGGAAGAAGTCAAAAGCGGAGACCGTTACAATCCACCCACTCCCAGTGAGGACGCAGCCGTAGGACTGACCTCGTCCGACTTCTCCAAGTCAGGCAGCCGCAGAAAGTGCTCGAGTGAAAACACAGAGAGGCCCGAGTGCCGAGAGCGGTGGGCAGGCTGGGGCCTCTGCCACTGCGGGACCGCCTCCTCCCAGCCCTCCGCGGCCCAGCAGCCGGCGGCCCAGGGGGCTCTGCTGCTGCTGGGAGCTGCCTCCTCGCCTGAGGCCCCACAGCACTCCACGTGTGAGGAACTGCATTTATGAACACCTTCGTATCCGTCCTCGTGTTCTGTGTAATCCACCACTTCGTACGCAGAAGTAGTCGCAGCTGTGATTCATAAAGTCCCTTTCTTCGCCACACGCATCCCCTGCTTAGCCTCATTTAATATATTTACTCAGAGGTGTGACAAAAAAAAGAAATAGATTTTGTAATGTAATATGGTTTTTAAATGCATTTATCAGACCTCGTTTGAACTCGTGAGGAATGTCGCTGGTTCTGGACTGCGTGCCTTTGAACCTAGCTGTAGTTCCATTTCTGAGATCCCACTACGGCTTTCCCAATTGTGTAGCAGACACTGTAGACACGTTTTTTCCTCTTCTGCCTAACAATATAGGTTCTTCTCCTGTTTAGCTTTTAGTTTTCTATTTAACATTTTGTTTACGTGTCTGCCAAGGGCACGTGCTCTAGCAGGAGAGAGGCAGAGAGAGGGAAAGAGAGAAATCACCTCCTCGGTGGGATGGCCACGCTGCAGTCCCTTCTCCTCCAGTCTCCTCTGGGGATCTGGAGCCCACACACACCCACCTGGCAAGGTTTTCAAGTAGCCAGGTCCAGGACTCGAACTGCGCTCAGCTGTGTGGGAGTCCAGTTCCTTAACCAGCACACCACCTGCTGGCCCCAGCATTTGTTTATTTTTAAATGCATAATTGATCTGCACGAAGATCCAAAACTCTGAACTACATCCCGAGGGCTCAGTTCAGGAGGGACAGGATGCCAGCTGATGGTACAGGCCCTTACAGACAGCCCGCAGTGGACACGGGAGTGACCAGCACAGCAGTGCCAATGTGGAACCCGCCAATTTCAGGAGCTCATCTAATTTCTGTCTCTGTTAGGAAAAATGCCTTGGGCACATATTTATCGTAGGGCTTCAAAGGTACCACAGCACTGCTCAATGGAGGGTCCCGACATACACGCCCATGTCCAAACCCCAGGGCCCAGTGAGAGGGGATGGAAGGTGACCCCACCCAAGTCTGTGCCGCCATCCGTCCTCTGGCCAGGACAGCCAGCCCCTGGCAGCGAGGCTGGAGATGCCAGCTCTGGCCTATCTTAGTCTGCGGAGGCTCGGTCCGGCCCAATTTTCCGAAGTCTACCTTGCGGCTTGCTGAGCCATTTGGGGATAAAACACACAGCAGAGCCGGCGGGCTTTCCTCCGGGATGCGTGAGCGTTTCTGGGACAGGCTGTATTCCTTCCAGAAGACAAAATGTGGACACCGGGCCTGAAACTTCAAGCGCACCCTGGCTCGGAGGTCTCCCTACCGCACACCGGGGACCAGGGCAGTGTCTGGTTAGCTCCTCCGTTCTTGGGCTTCTCTCCGGTGTGGTCACTGGCAGAGGCTGGGGGCAGGTTCCCCTCCTCTACACCAGGTGGGTCCTGAGCACGTCTCTTAAATGCCCTTGGTGAGGCCACAGTACGAGGGTGGCCCTGTAAGCCTTCCCGACTGACTTTGTGATTTGACACAGCACTTGGGGGCCGTAAGCGTGGGTGTGTGCTGAAGCGTGGTGGCCGGGTTGCCTGTGGTGACTGTCGGTGGCCGAGCACAGTCCACCGTGCGCCCCAGGAATGGACACTCATTGAACTGCTCCGGAAGTGCGAGAGAGCGAGAGCCGTGGTCCAGCGCTGCAGACACAGAATGAGGGGCCAGAGCCCGGGCAGAGGAAGAGGAAGACAAGGGAAGGAGGGAAGGGAAAAGGAAGCGAGGGAGGGAGGACGGACAGTGAAAGCGAGCATGCTCTAGCTGGGCGTTTGGTTCCCGTCTCCGAACCCCACAGCCCGATGGCTGGAAACCATGGCTGGGGGGCACAGGTACGAGGGACAGCACAGCACGGAATGGTGAGGAGACACTGGAGGACAAGGTCACTGAAACCTGAGGGTTGGGGAGAAGCCTTCGGGGATTCTGGGAGCCCTGAGCACTTCGCCTGAGGTTCGTCTCCTCCCATCATTAAATCAGGGGCGGGACGTGGGGGGCCGTGCTCAGCCAGGCAGACACCCCAGGGAGTGGGTGCTCAGGGCAGACACCTGGATCCAGAGTAGGACAACTACCGCAGCGGCCCACAGGGTCAGCGATGCAGGACCAGAAGGGGAACTGGGACTGGCTTGTTAGCATAAACTGGGCTGCGAAAGTGACAAGAAGGAGCAGGTGGCTCTATGCCCTCTGAGAATGCCCATCTGCCTGCCACTCGCACATGCGGACCCCTTTAGTCCCTCTCAGAGTTCACAGCAGTTCCCTTACCAGGCCCACTGCACGGATTCGAAAACGGACGGGAAATCTAGGCACTTCTCTCGGCTACAGAACTGGAAGGAGCAAGCATGGGCCTGCCTCCAGACTAGGACAAGTCAGTGTGCGAGTGTGGAAAGGGACGCAGAGCACAGAGCTGAGCTTGGGCAGGACGGAGTGGCAGGGCGTCTGCTCCAGGTGCTTCCCAGGGAGGGTCTCAGGACCTCACAGCGAGCCGAAGCCCGGGGGGGCAGTTATGAGCGAGGAGGACAGGATACGGCGTGTCCAGGCCCACTCAGCAGAGGCTGAACCAGAGGAAAAATCGGGAAGTTACATGAATGGAAATGGAAGGTCCCGGGCCACAAGTGCTCAGGGGTGACTGAGCACAGGCTGGACAGGGTAAGCTCACGCCCAGAACATTGTAGAAACATTTAAGAATATCAGAGGTATGGGGGAAATTCTAACAGCTTCAAGAGAAGAACTGAAAATTACCTACGAAGGACAAAGACCGAGTGTCATCAGACTTCTCAGCAGCAACACAGGATACAAGAAGATACGCATCATTTTTTAAACTAATAAAAGGGGGAAAAACCCTTGAACCTAACATTATATATTCAGTCAAATTCTTATTTAAATGTGAGAGCAAATTTAAAATATCTTCAGGCATACAAGATCTTAGAAGAGGAATTACAGAAAGTCCCATCTTAAAAGACACACTTGGAGGAAGGCCAGGTAAGTCGCAGAGAATTCTGTAGAAGATATTAAAAGTGAGAGTGACCTGGGCCTACCCTACAGCCCAGCGGATGAAGGGAGCTGGGTTCCCTGTAGCCGAGCGCTCTCTGAAGCCCAGCCCGAATCCCAGTGGGATGGAGACATGGGAGAGAAGGGAGGCAGAGGGGCCACGCCTTCCTGGGGTGCTCTTTCTCTGCCTGCCCTGTCTCTGTAAGTGCACTCACCCTCTGGCAACTAAAACAAAGTGAAACAAGACTCCAGTAAAAGTTTTCATATGAAAAAATAAGAGTGAAGCAAAACTAAAATTAAAATGATAAAAATCTTAATTTGAACATTGAATAAGCAAATGAGAAGCTATTAAAAAGACAGAATAATACACTAAAGGTCTTAGGTTAGGCAGAATATCTGGCTATTTTAAAATAAGGTTAAATGAACAGTACATAAATAATGAGATATATCATTTTTTAAAAAAAACCTTCATGTTTGTTATTACTTTTCAAATTGGTGTACAGATCCAATGACACACTATCAAAATACCAGAAACGTTAAAAAAAAAAAAATTCATTCTAAATCCGAAGTGGAAATGTAAAGAATGTAAAGGAGTGAAAACACTCTCAGCAAAGAACAAATTCTGAAAGCTAACACTGTCTGATTCTGAGACCTACCCTGAACTGCAGGACAACCTGATATTTGCCTCGGTGACAGGACGGAAACAGAGCAGGACTGTCACCAATGCTATCCACTGAGTTCTGTCCAAGAGGCCAAGTCCAGCCAATGGGGAAATGAATATTTCTTAGGAAATTGTGTTGGAATAATAGAAAACTAGAAGAAGACAAAATGAACTGGGACCTCGTCTTACTCTATGTGAAAAATTAACAATAGCACGAGGTCAGTCGTACATCTTTTGGGTTCTCGGAAAAATCATGATGTGTTTTTCTATGCAAAAACATGTCCTTGCTTTTCTGACAACCCAATAAATGTGAAGTCAAAAATCATAATATGTCTAGGGGAAAACAGAGTATTTTTACAGTTGAGATAGGCAAAAATTCCTAGGACAGAACATGAAAACTAGAACTGACAGAAGCTAAAACTGATGGCTTGATAACGCTGCGGGTCAGTAGGTCGCAGGGTGGTTATGGCACTTGGTAGCACTGGGCTGACTCCGCAGATCAAGTCCCGGACGTGGTGGCTTGAAAACCACACTGGGCACGTGTGTGTGCATGCCCAAAATCCTGAGAGGGAATGGAGGAGAAGGGATTGCAGAGTGGCCATCCTCCCGGGGGTCATTTCTCATGTCCCCTCTCTCTGCCTGTGTCTCTCTGGCAAGCACACATGCCCTAGGGCAAGTATCTGAAGAAAAAAAAGTTAACTTTGACTTTATTCAAATTAAAAATGTGTCCTAATAAAAGATACCATCAAGGAAGTAAACCACAAACTTCAGAAAAAATAATTTGTAACACATCCATCTGATGGGTATGTGTGTAAAAATTTGAAAGCTAAATAACTCAATTTTTTTAATTATGCAAAAAATTTAAACAGACATGTAACAAAATAAGATCTGTAATGGCCAATCGGTACATGAAATGCTCCTTATCATCAGTCATCAAAGAAATTAAAATGAAAATGTCCCACCTGCCAAAATGGCTCAGAAGACAGAAAACATATAAATTGACAGAGAACGAGAGCGACAAGTACTCCTGTGCATGCCTCACACACGCACACACACATGCACACACATGCACGCACATGCACGCACACATGCACATATACACATGCACATATACACATGCACACACACACAGGTACAAGGATGTGTCGAGTAGCTTCATTACAACAGTGCAAGCTGGGGATAAGCCAAAGGTTCACCAGCAGAGAGACTAAGTTTTCTTTAAAATCATGGCCATTTACATCGCCATTGGATGGAATGCTATTTAGCAATGGAAAGCAGTGAAACACACATAATTGCAAATATGAATGAATCTCAGAACAGTTATGTCAGCCCAAAGAAGCCAGACACGCAGGACCTCACGTTGTATGAGTCCTTTCATCAGACGGCAAGGGCAGGGGAAGGTGTCTGTGAAAGTCGAGATCCTGTCCTCTCCGGGGCAGCATGCACTGAGCAGGACGGAGCACGCGGGCCGCCCGCTAGTGCAGACGCCCAGTCCTGTGGAAGGTGGTCATGAGGGTGCGTAATTGCCCCGCCACCAGACTAAAGACTCGCGATTGCTGTGCTTCAGAGTAATGCGCTTCCATCTCAGTTTAAAAAGATCAATAGCCGTCAATAAACATGACGGGTTTCTACTTTTAGAAAATCACAATATTAGAATAAAAGTAACATGTATCATTTTAACTGGTAATTTAAACCTGATCTGTCCAATAAAAAAAGATGAAAGGAGAATCAAAATTAAACATGTACAATAAATTGGAACCATAAGTCAAGGGTAGAAATAAATCATAAACAGCAGTAATTACAATAAATAAAAATGTGCTAAACTCAGCAATAGAAATACCAAAAATTCCAGATTTTATTTAAACAGGAAAAAAAATCATTCCAAAAATAATCAAGAAAGATTAAATAGAAAGATGGAAAAATACATACCATGAAATACTGCTCATAAAAGGTGGCCATTACAATTTCAATATTTGAAATAAATGTCAAGAGGGGCCAGCAGGTGGCATGGTGGTTAAGGGCACTGAATTCCCACATGGCTGACCATAGTTCAAGTCCCAGACCTGGCGGTTTGTTTTCTCTCATTCCCTCTCTTTCTCTATCCCTCTCTGGTCAAGTTAAAATACATAAATAAAGTTAAATAAAATAATTATTTTAAAAACAGAAAAGAAATAAATTTCAAAACAAAAATATCCCAAGAGAAAAGAGAAATGTTATGCTAGTCAAGACAGCATATCCATGTGAACCTACATGTACTTAACAATAAAGCCTCAAAATACGCAGCACAGTGGACAGCAGAAGAATAATCCGACAAGCATCCAGTTGCACCTGGGGGGTTAACACCCCTCCCCACCCTGAGATGGGGACCCTGAGACCGAGAAATAGGAATAACACGGCGAACAAACTCAAGTAGTTACATGAGGCCGAGGCTCATGGTCTTTCTGTCCACCACTGCTACTTATCTGTCTGAAATGAAATAAATATAAAAATTGGGAGTGCTTGAAAACTTTTCTAGTGATTTGTTATTGCTGGGATATGCAATTGCAAGATCATTTTCCAGTATTTTATGAAAATTTGGAAAACTACTTTATAATACATGAACACAAACCAACACAAACGCCTTCATTTTGAGAAGTACTGTCTTTGGGCACATGAGGAGGAGTCACAGACATTGATTATATTTGACCACAAATGAATCTTCAATAAATTTTAAAGAAACAGTCTTATTCGAAATATGTTCTGGGACCAGCAGATGGCATAATGTTTATGTTGCTGGACCCCCCACGTGGCCAGCCGTGGTGGGAGTCCCAGACCTGGCGGCTTGAAACTTGCTTGGCGTGCATGTGCATGTGCATGTGCATGTGCACGCATGCCCCACATCCAGAGAGGAGACGGAGGAGAACGAACTGTGCTGTGACCACTCCCTGGGGTGATTGCTTGCCTACTGTCTTTCTCTGTGTTTCTGGTGAGCCCACGTGCCCTATAGCAAAAATCTCTCTCTAAATAAAAAGGGGCCAGCAGATGGCGTAATGTTATCTCACTGGGTTCCTACATAGTTAACGGCTGTTGAAATCCAGGACCAGAGGCTTAAACCTCATGCCCAGCACGTATGCATGCATGCCCAAAATCCCAAGAGGAGAATAATGGAGGAGAAAGACTGTGGCATGGCCATCCCCATGGGGGGTGATTTCTAACTTTCTATCTCTCCAGTGACCACACGTGTCCTATAGCAAAAATCTCTCAAAACAAATAAAAAATAAAAAAGGTTCTGCTGGGCCAGCAGGTGGCACGGGTGGTTATGGTGCTGGACTTCCATGTGGCCCACCATTGTTCGAACCCCAGACCCAGCGGCTTGAATATTACACCAGGCACAGGTCCATATGTGCGTACCAAGTCCTGGCAAGAGAATGGAGGAGAGGAGTTGTGATGTAGCTGTCCTCTCTGGGGTGGGGTGATTTCTTACTTTCCCCTTCCTGTTTTCTCTGTCTCTCTCTGGCAAGCATGCTCACCACGTAGCAAAACTTTAAAAGAGAGAGAGAGAGAGAGAGAGAGAGAGAAAAAAATAAAAGTCTTCCATTACAGTGAATAAAACTAAAAATTAATTTAAAAGTATAATTTCAAAATTTCTCCTACTTTAGAATTTCTATGACATGCATTTACTAAAAAGGAAGTCTTAACAGAAATTGTAAAGTATTTAAAACTGACAACATAACCATTACATTTTAAAATGTGCAGGACACGTCTAGAATGGTATGCAGAGTAAAATTTATATGTTAAAATACATTTTCTCGAGGAAAGATTGAAAACAAATGAGCTAATTGAAGGCAAAGTATGTCAAATTTATTACGTTAAAGAAGGGATTGATTTTAATGAAAAACACATGGGCAAAGTTAATAACAGATAACAGATAGAGGGAATATATTTGCAATGGCTAAGACCAACAAGGGACCATATTATCTAGAATATGCCAGCAATGCCTATAAATCAGAAAGGAAAACACAATAGGTGGGGAGGCTCCGGACACGAAAAGCCTCTCCCGTGAAGAGGAAGCCCCAAAGGCTGATGAGATACAAAGAGGTGCACGAGTTCATTAAAAATCAGAGCATCAAAAGTTTAACAACAACAGGGAGCTGTCACTTTGCAGCCCCCGGCCTGGTGAACACCGGGAGCTGGACAGGTGACGGTGGCCCCTCGTGGGCAGAGAACACCCCTGGGCTGTCGAGCCAGGAGACGCGTGGCCCCATGGAGAGCAGCCGCACAGGAGTTAATGGCCACGTGGGCAGGCAGAGAGGAGGACGGCATTGCGGAGGCTGGAGCGGTCGGGGAGACCCCGGTCGGGGGACAGAGATCCGGCCGGCCAGGAGGAGTACGCTCTCCAGATCTGCAGTACAGACTCCTCTGAGCAGAGCACGGTACCTTTCAAATCACTGAGTGGCCCTGTCCTGGGGGCCCAGGACTGGCACACCGAATAGCAGCACCGGAAGCCACAAGGCCAGCTGCAAAGTCAGGTCCTGAGTCTGTCTGAAAACACCGGGTGTGGGCATGCCCAAGACCCTGATGGGCCAGAGGTCCGGGGCAGGGCCGTGGCATGACCCAACGAGAGTGCCTGCCTCCCTCCCCTCCCTCTCTCTCTGTCATAAATAAGTGTTTTGTAAAAATGTGACAAAGCCTCATTTTTAAAAATCACTGACAAAGTACATTTAAGTATTCTCAACCACAAAAAATGATGAATAGTTGAGGTCACAGATATGTTAATTAGCTCGATTTAATTGCTCTACATATTACATATCTGCAGATACTCTGTATATAATAACATTACACTGTGCCCCACGAATGCATACAATTATGACTTACTGATTTACATTTTTAAATAACCATAAATGCATTTAGTATGTACGGGTATGCGCACACATGTGTCTGACCAGCAATTCCGCTCCTGGGAACGGCCAGGAGAAAACATCAGGACACGGGCAGGAGAATGTCCCGCGAGCGGCGTGTGCAGGAGCAGGCACTGGAAGGTTCTGGATTGGCTGTAGAAAAGTCAGGGCAATGGAGTCCTAGCAGACAACAGAGTGGGCGCATCGGAGCCAAGGACCACGCGTGGTTTCTGCGCCGGGGGAAACACGGCACGTGAGATAGACTGCCGAGAGGAAAGCGGACAGATGTTACCACCAGCATCTGCTGTTGACCTTTCGCTAGTGGGCATGCATTCTCTCGGAGAGACAGAGTGACACAGAGGGAGAAGGGCAAGCACCCACGGCCGGGGTCGCAAGGCACCCTCTCCCTGCCCTCTCTCCCTCCCCTCAGGACGTGGGCCATACTAACACATGTGCCCCCGTGTCTGCAGTGCCAGGCCCGGGGCTTGAATCATGTGCCTGGCCGTGCGGGATTCCGGTCACAGAACTGGCCCTGAGCCTGGTGCCTCTTTGAAATTTGTATCGGCATCCATTATGCAGCGTGAGCCCTCCTGACCACGTTCTGTGGCGTGGAGTACGCTCACGTGGCAGCCCACCCAGCACCACCGATCGGCTCTAGACCTCAGTTGCCATCCCGGTGGAAGCCCGGTGCCCTTTACCCCGCCCACGGCCACACCGTCCCCGTCAGCCCTCACGTCACCACCGTCTACGTTCTGTCCATGCACCAGGCTACTCGAGACGCCTCCTACAGGTAGCCTCACGTGGTGTTTGTCTTTGGGCGACTGTCTTGATTCGTCCAGCACAAGCTTCAACGTTCTCGCGTGTTGTAACGTGGCAGGATCTCCCTCCTAAGACTGAACAACACTCTGCTCTGTGTAGACCGTGTTTTGTTTACTCATGAGCTGACGGACACTGGCTGGTTCCCACTTCTAAATCCTGGTCCAGTCCTTCTAACGGTCCTGTGTATATACCCAGACATAGACTTGCTGGATTGCATGGTAATCTGTGCTTGCTTTGTAAAGTTAATAAATTAATTTATGTCATGACACAGAGAGACAGGCACCCCCAAGGTCTTCCCTCTGCAATCCGTGCCGAGCCTCAGCCAGCCGGGACCACGAGGAGATGCACGTGCACACAGAGGTCTCAGGACACCGGCCTGGGACCTTCCCACAGGCCTCCTCCTCATGAAGCCGCTGCCCCAGCACCGTTGGAGTAATTCGAACCCCTGCACCTCCTGAGATCCTAAGCCGGAACTGGCTCTTCGTATTCCAGGAACTTTAATCTGTGTGTGTGCGTGTGACTTCATGGGCAAAGAACCTATTATTCTGCTTGGGTAATTTTCCCTATTCTGTTAGGACTTCTTGATCTTAGAAAAGTCCGTGGTGCTGAGCGAAGCAGAGACGGGGGTTCTCAGCAGTTGTCTAGCCAGCACACGAAGCCCCGCTGCTTCTCCCCGGGGCCAGTGAGAGGAGGTGGAGCTGGAGAAGGAGCTTACCTCTGCACCGGGGCCACGGGAGGGCGGCAGGCGGCGAGCAGCCCAGACTTCTCGGGAAGCTGAGCACGTGCTCAGTACTTACAGGTACACGCCGTGCAAACCACCCCGGCTACCCTCAGGAAAAGCAAATTGCTTTCCTGTGAGCAAACACCCACCGCCCGTTTCTTTTCTGGTCGTTTCTCAGACAGGTCTCCCGTGACTCAGCCCTTGGTGAGCTCGCTCTCACCAGAGGCCCTCCCGAACTCCAGAATGGCAGCCGCCCTCCCAGCTGACCAGCCAGCGCAGGTGATACCCAGCATCCACGCTTCCCTCCTCTGTCCACACGCCGACACGCCAGCAGGAGAGGTGACCCATGACCCTACACACAATAAAACGGCCCTTAGAACGGTATCTAGAACGATCATTACCTGCCTTTGCTCGTACATGTCCAGACTGTCCTCGCATACACTGTCAGGTGACACAAGTATGGTGGCAGCTAGGAAAACAATGGTAGAAATCAACACGCGCTATTAAACTCTAAAATGAAGCACTTCACTTGGCAGCATTTCTTCCTTTCCAAACCTTAAAGTGCTCCCCTTTCACACAGATATACCTTTTGGAGGTGAGTGGGAAAGCATTTATGAGGAGGACTGAAAAAACTAATAATTTGTTTATGTGGGCATTTTGTCCAAAACAGTGCGCTGGGGAAGCATCTCCAAAATTAAACAGCACAAGGCCATAGCAGCCGGGCCTCTCTTCCCACCACAGACGGGTGGCGCCACGAGTCCTCGCCATTGAAGGGGCAGTGCTGGAGACAATAGGCACATGGTGCCCTGCCAGGAACCGAACCTGTGCCTCTCAGTCTCTGCTGTCTCTTCAGGGCTCGTGGCTGGCCTGCTGCCAGGTAAGTCAGAGAAACACCACTCACCACAGGAATGTGAGTCTCTTCTGGAGCCTCAGGAGGGCCTGGAGTGAAAGGCTGCTTGGAAACAGGCCATGCTGGAATGTCTCCAGACTGTCCCGGCTCCCACGGAGGAGTGGACGTGGTGCCGAGGCTGAACACTCCATTTCCCTCTTGTCCAGTAGGAGGAGCCGTGCTCAGGTGCAGGGGCACAGACGGGAGCGAGGAGGCCACACGTCTTCTTGCTCAGCCTTGCTTTCTGACATCCGGCCCGGGTGCACTGAGTGGCGTGCACATGGGGCCCTGCATGGCGCTCTGGAGTCAAACGCGCAGACTCATGGTGGTGGGGCCAGGAATGGAGCACGTCTGCAGCATCACCCAGGTGACCGTGGAGCAGGGGAGGGGTGCTCCTCCTTAGCAGGGAGCCCAGTGTGAGCGCCTCAGCCTCATCACTCAGTGAGAGGCAGGGTCTCTCCCGAAGGACTCAAGAGCTGGCGAGGGCCAGTGAGCAGGGCAAGGAGGGCTGTTTCGCCAGGCAGAATAAACCTGGAGAGAGTGTGTATTTTTGCTAGGAACTATGAAATAACTAGATAAGGAATTGCAGATAAGGAATCATAAGTTTACATAGAAATAGTCTTCTGGTCCTTTTTCTAAATCCTTTCTTTCCAGTAAACAAAAGAAAGCTACCTCATGAGGCCTTGTTAATTACAGAATGTACTGTTTTACATGTAGTAAAATTTTAATTAATAAAAACGTTAAGGAGAGTGTGATCTCCCAAGGAACAGATTAACTGGTCAACGGAGGATATCAATCTCATAATTGGAAGCCTTTGTAAAACATGCCAGTCCTATTTCTGGACTCCCTAAGCACTAAAGAACCCAACAGAAGTGTCTGAGATATTTTTTGTGTCTTCACTTATATGTCAAAAGATAATCTGAGTGTCTACTATATAGCCAGTACTCTAATAAAGGACTGAAGATACAAAATAAATAATTTTATAACAGTATAAAGCTAGAGTTTGCTTATTAAGCTCATCAGACAGTCTCTGCCTTTAAATGGGATAATTCGGTTTCTTAATAATTGGCATGAGTATCAATATACTCTATTTTATTCCTTAAATTTCACTTATTATTTATTTTACTTGATTATTCTAGTTACTCTTTTTTTCACACAGGTCATCTCCAAGCGTGCATGCTCTCAGGAACATGAATATTTATAAATATCATTTATCTTGGCAGGTCAGGAATAGCTTGGCTGGGTATAGAATTTCTAGGGTGCAGGTGGTTCTTTTCAGGGACGAGGACAACTGAAGATTTTCTGCTCAGACTTTACCCTCCCAACTCCAAGATTTAGCCAGGGTCGGAGTAATCCTCAACTCCCACTGAATCTACTGCACAAAGGAAGAAAAATGAAACTGCAGAGAGATTGCAGATTATCTCCTGCATACATCTGAATGCTTGGATTTAATTAAAAAAAAAAAAAACAGGAAAAGATGTATAATCCATCAGATGACCAGAAACCACCATGAAGGCACAAGAAATATGAGACACCAAGAAAATATCTCTCCCCAAGGGAAAAGAATAACTCTTCGTCATGCATAGACAGTACACTGGAAGTCGTGGAAATGTCAGATTAAGAATTTAGAATATTTATAGTGACAAAGCTAATGGAGATGCGAGAGAACAAAGATAAAGAACTCCAGAAGATGCAGGAGAAAAAAGACGACAAGTTCCAAGAGGTGAGAAAGTTCTTGCATGAGTTGAGAGAGGAAATATACACCTTAAAAAAGAATCAAATAGAAATGTTAGAGATGAAGCCTGTAATACAGGAAATCAAAACTTCCCTTGAACATATTAAAAGCAGATTAGATCATACTGAAGACTGAATCTTAGATATAGGAAACAGAACCTCTGACCTAGAAAAAGTCACACACAAAATAAAAAAACCTGAGAAAATAGCCCCCAAAAATGGGAATAATGTATGAGTAATACTAGATACCATTAAATGTCCAAACATCTGGATAATCAGTATCCCAGAAGGTGAAGAAACTAATAAGGGCATCTATTCCACAGAATCCTGGAAGAAAACTTTCCAAACCTAGAGAGGCATTCAAATATCCAGACCCAAGGGACCAGCAGTTAGCGTAATGGCTATGTCGCTGGACTCCCACGTAGTCGACCGCAGTTCAAGTCCCGGACCCGGTGGCTTAAACTCACACCGGGCACGTGTGCGTGTGTGCCCAAGATCCCGAGAGGAGCATGGAAGAGAAGGGATTGCAGCGTGACCATCCCCCCTGGGGGGTGATTTCCTGCTTTCTGTCTCTCTGTCTCTCTCTGTCTGTCTGGTGAAAACACGCGCCCTAAAGCAAAAACCTCTCCAAAAAAAGAAAAAAAAAATATCCAGACCCAAGACATACAAAGGACCCCACATAGAATCAACTTGAGAAGATCTTCTCCAAGGCACATCATAGCCAGATCGACCAAAACCATGTAGAGAGATAAGATACTAAAATTGGCAAGAGGGAAATGTCAGTTTACTTTTAAAGGATATCCCATCAGGTTAACGTTGGACTTCTCATCAGAAACAATGCAAGCAAGGAAAGAATGAGAAAATATATTCAGTGTTAAGTGAAAAACTATTTCAACCAAGAATATCATACCCAGCCAGATTATCCTTCCTATAGGAAAAGATAAAAACATTCTCAAATAACCAAACCTGGAAGAATTTACCAACATCAGATCAGCTCTCCAAGAAGTTCTGAAGGGAGTGCTCTACCAGGAAGACTAAAGTCAGACATATAGAAATAAGAGAACAAAGACAACCAAGAGAATGGTCAACTTAAAGGGTCAGCTCTGGAAAGATCAACAGTGAATGTTAACTTCTAGAATTTAAACGGAAAGTCCAGACCACAGTGACACTGCAAATTCAACAGAAGAGAGATTATTTATGTGAGACCAAACTTGTGAAAGGGAATCTTACAATTTTTGACTAAAACATTACTGATTTTCTTTCATACTTTGTTTTCTAGATTTAAGGATTTTTGTCTTCTCTTGAGCTGTTGATAGGTTCATCTATCTACTGTTTGAACTGAATCCTCACCTTTTTCCTGGTTTTAAGTCTTAAGCAAATTTCTCTTAATTTTTTTTTTAATCTATTAAAACCGAAACTGCTTTTCTTGACCTTAAAAAATGAATAAAAAATATCTATTTAATGACTGCAGTAAGCTATATAGCCCCTGCTAGGTGCTATTTTATGGTATGTTCATTCTGCTCATTGAGGTTTATGCCTAAAGTCAGACTGGGGGAGGAGAAGGCACGGAAAGCAACTGTAGATAATGGAGACGCTGGGGAGGGGGGTGCAAGCTAATGGGGGATGGGGGGTAGGAGATCAAGGTGGGGGAGAAGCAAAATATGTAAGAAATGAGAAATGGGAAATTGATTGTCGATGATAACACATATGGTAATATCCTTGATTGAGTCAGTATATAGTGTATTCTGGATGGAAAACTTCATTTTGAATACTGTAATGAGGTATAGCGGATAAATGTAAATAAACTAATTAAAAATGTAAATAATAGATTCTAGGGTGCAGCCCTTCTGTTGAACCATGGTACGGAATATGTATGACTGCTTGACTGTATTTCACTGTTTTGCATGTACTGTTTATACTTGAGAAAACTGCCTGGAAGTGTGTGAGATGTTTTTCTTTAATTGTAGAGATGTCTACACGCATTTATTGATGAGCCATTTCAGTCTGCAAGCGTGGGCACCCCCAGGACTCAGAAACTCTCTTCTGTATTTACTGAATCACTTCTTATCTGCTCCTTCCTGCCTCTGAAACACTGGCCACTTCATACCACATTTCTCAGGCCTTTCCCCACTTCTCTGAACTTTTCCCATGAGCCCTGTCTTTTGGTCTCTAACCCTGCATTTTCCACATGTTTCTGACATAACCAAGTCTATCTTCTTCCTCACTTGTTATCCCGATTTTGTTTGTTGGTTTATTTGCTTTTTAGTTCGGTCCCATGCACCTGCAGCTCCTGGGTCATGCCAGCCCAGAGGACAGTCAGGAAAACCCCATCCCCTCCTCTGACGACAGCTGCCCTCCTCCGTTATCCACGGCTCAGGGTGAAGAGAAGGTTGCCTGGGAGTTCGGAGTCAAGGAGAAGGCAGAATCAGAGGTCTTTTCTCAGAATCACCACAAACATCAAGATGGAAAATCAAAAGTATAGAAGGTAAGGAAAAATGAAGAAGATTCTGGAAGGAACTGGAGAAGCCCTCTATAGCCACATACAGACAGACAAACACATATACTCTCACACATACGAGTACCCACAAACACATACATGTGCCCCCCCACACCCATACATTCCCCCGCACACACATACAGGCACACACTCACCTGCACAAACAGACACATACACACACACACACACTCACCTGCACACACAGACACACACACTCACCTGCCCACACACAGATACACATACGGTCACCTGCACACACACACACAGGCACACACACACTCACCTGCATACACGCACATCTGACACTACATCTGATGTTTACACAGTGGTGTCAAATACATTCTCAAGAGAGATTCATCACTCCTGTCTGGTCACAGGACTGGGGAGGGGGGGTCATGGCATGAGACTGTAGAGATTGCTGTATCTTCTCTTTCTCTTTCTCTTTCTTCTCTTTCTCTCACATGAGGAAAATAAGTAAATGAGCACACGCACACACACACACACACACACACACACGTACAATCTCCTCTCTACTGGAAGTAAGACGAGAATGGAGGCGCTGTGATCAGGCTCACATTACGACCGGGGACCGCAGTAGGTAAGGCCCCTCCACACTAAGGCGGAGGCTCACCCGGATCCAGGTCACACTCCCTGACGGGTTAAAGGGCTTTACACGAAGTGCGGCTCATATTGAATTTCTTTGCTTCTTGTTTGGAAGGTCCCTGAAGACGTGGCAACTACAAAGCAGTTGTGAATAACAGGAATGTTGGAACAGATGTTACTCAGGCATTTCCACATGATAAAGACTTCCAAGAATCCCCAATGCCCAATTATCCTAACAGTTACTCCAAAGTTTTCGGTCCATGCATGATAAATGCGGGCGATATTGACTTGAATAAAACCACAGTGATTTAGGACACAGGTGACGCCAATCAAAGGAGACGTCTGAGCCATCCAGCACCTTTCAGGACCCAGAGACGCCAATAACCAACCCTGCGCTTACACGGGACCAGTTAGTAAAGTAATAATTGCATGATAAAGGCTCTATTCTCTATGGGAAAGGGTCTACTATTTTCGGCATTTTTAGAACAAAAATACAGCCCAGCATTTACCAGTGACCGTGACTGCACGCCAAGCAGCCGTCCTTTGCCGTAATCAGGAGGCAGTGCTGCGTGGTCATGGGGGGGCAGGGGTGAGTCCTTTCCACGCCTCCTCTCATCTCTTTCTAAAAGTTAAGGTCAAGGGTAACTGGAGGCACCATCAGAAACTGCAGTGACCACACTATGCTTTTTTCTTTGACACCAAAAATGCAAACACAACGCACAGGCTTCTGATCCATCCCAGCTTGAAAAAGAATTTCACAGGAAACAAGACGGCAGACTCATGCACCAGGATGCTGCCCCTTCCCCTTTAATGCACTTCCACTTCGCACGCTTCCCTCTGTACCTCAGCGATCAGACGGGGCTGAGATTCCTCAGAACCTGGAAGACCAGGCCAAGCCCAGTTTAAGAATTCAGTCTTTTCATATCAAAAGCAAGCAAATACCTTTCCACTGTGTCCGAATAATACATATTTTAAAAAGGAGACAAATAACCTTTGGTGTCAAAAAAGATAGTTGACAGCTATCTACATAGAGCTGTAATCTCTTCTGAAAGACACGTGAAAGAATTCAAATAAGAAGCTGGAAATTAATAACCCTCTGTCGCCAATGCCCACCTCTCCAGATGAAAGTGCGGGAGGGGTGAAGGCACTGCGCGGCAGAGAGATCTCTCAGTTCCTTCACAGTTCAGCCGTCGGCAGGGGCTGGGATCAAAAGACAATGTGGGCACAGCCTGGGACAGAAACAGCGACTCTGCCTCCACTGCCGAGCGTCTGCCGACAGACACAGATTCGAGAGGGCGTCCTTCAGTGGCCGGTCATTAACCCACGGGGGACGTGGGGGGCCCTGTGTTCACGGCATCACGGCTCTCCTCCTCGAGAACGAGGAACGCCCCACGGCACCCACACCAACCCTGCTGCCGGGATCGCCGAGAACACACACGGCCTGGACTCGGACGCCTTTCGGCCTCACTGCCAAGAGCACCACGGCTTTCCGGCAGGTGGGGATCCCTGTCGGCTGTGTATAGCGAGTGGATTCCTCTTTCCAACTTAAAAATGTTTTAATCGTAATTAATAACATAATATAAAAAATAATATTCCTATACGCACTACCAGAATTCGATGCATGTTGGTGTTTTACCATGTAATGTTTAAAGGTCTTTATTTTTTTAAAGACAAAACCATGTGGCAGTTATTTGATGGAGCCACGGACACTTCTCCATCCCTCCGTAAGTAGAGCTGGTTCGCATGCGCGGCGACCACCCCCGAGACTGCAGCTTCCCAGGAGTGGCCTCCCCGCCATCAGTTCAGGGCCCTTTAGAACACCTTCCCCACTCGGTGCGGCCCTGTGATCGCCTCTACAGAGAGAATCTCAGCCTTGGACAGCTGCCCACACACCCGGCCACACTCCAGGGACAGGAGATCCCAAGTCCTGGTGGCATTTCAGGGCCCCAGGCTAGTCATAGAAAGGGAACCGCAATTTTCTAAGTCCTTATTTTATACTACCCACAAATACCACTGGTAAAAACTCACAAATAACCTCACGTGTTGATAGCAACCCCACGTTTGGAGTCACAGAATTGAAATAATCTAGAGGTAATCCCAGGTCTAGGTGAGGGGGCAGCCACAAGCTGCAGAGCCGGGACTTGGTCCCAGGCTTCAGGATCCACAGAAATGTAGTAAGGGCTGGCCCACCACGTGGCAGTCAGTAGCGAATGTGGGTCATTGCGGAAGCCACGTGGCTGGCCGCGAATTCCGATCCCACGGCTGGCTTGAAAACACCCAGGGGTCTGCATGCCACAGTCCCGGCATGCTGGAGGGCTGGGAGGGGGCTCACGGCAGAGCAAGACCCGTCAAGGGAGACTGTCCTGGTTCTCGCAAGCACCCTGCACGCACTCTCTATCATCAATAACATGGAAGAACACGACGCGGGTTCCTGAGTCAGTGGTGAGCAGCAAGCGTCCTGTGCTGGTTTCTATCGGTAGAAGCTGTATCTTATTTTACAGTTCCTGAGGGGAGGGAAAAGAGGAGTAGAAATGCATCCCACTTCACCGTCATCTCAGAAAACGCTTTCTGCTCTCTAAGCCTACTGTTGGCGGGGAAGTTCTACTAGTAGAAGACACTGTTCTTCCAGGGCTGCCCTGAGCTGAGAGTCCGCTCTGGCGTGAAGACCCTAAGTCTCTGTCTCTGTCTCTCTTTGTCTCACTCATGGGAGAAAGAAAGAAATTCTTCGCAAAAAAGGAAGACGACATTGGTCTTCAGCCATTTACTGACTGATTTCAGCAGAAATGCTGGCTGAGCAAGGCTCTGAGTCGCTGCAGGCCCTGCATTGCCCGGTAACGCAGCCCGAGTTCCGGACCCCCCCTTCCTTTGCATCTCTGTTACCAGGTCACAAACACACGCCAGTGTCGACACAGCCTGGAAGTGCATGTGCTCACGATGTGCCTGTGCGCGCCTGGCCCTCCTCTCTCCAGAGCCCCTGTGTGCCTGTCGGTTAGCATATTTTAACTCGTTTTATTCACAGCATGCCTACGTTGCCTCCTAACTTTAAAAAGTCTTTAAAATATCATTTCAACGGCCCCATGACAGCTTCTCAAGTGGATGCACCCTAATTTACTTAGCCATTTATTCCAACATGGTTTATTCCCAATCTTTCCCTCTTACAAACAATACCATTTCCCTCACTGAGAAAGGGAGAGGTATTTTTCAAAGGGTCTCTCCAGGCCATAGCTCTCCTGCCCACATCTCCAGGCTGGCTGGAACTCAGGCGCGAGCCCTGTGCCCTCTGCCCCGGCCCACCTAGGCTGGCCTAGAAAACAGCTCCAGCCTCCCTTGCAGCTCCGTCAGGGTGCTGTGGTACCTTCCTGCTTACGCTATCGAAGCTGGGCATAAAATAATACTTTTATTGTGAACACCTTTGTACAAAATATTGGGAACATCTCTGAGAATTTCTAGTGATAGGGAGCCAGCAGTTAGCGTAATGGCTATGTCACTGGACTCCCACGTAGTCGACCACGGTTCGCGTCCCGGACCCGGTAGCTTAAAACTCACGCCGGGCACATGTGCGTGCGTGCCCAAGATCCCGAGAGGAGAATGGAGGAGAAAGGGATTGCGGCGTGACCATCCCCCCTGGGGGGTGATTTCTTGTTTTCTGTCTCTAATGTCTCTCTCTTTCTGTCTGGCGAGTGCATGCGCGCTATAGCGAAAATCTCTCCAAAAAGAAAAAAAAAAAGAATTTCTAGTGATAAATTCCTAAAAATAGACTTTAAATTTTTTCTTATCCATTAATTTATTCATTAATATTTATTATATGATGGATTAGATAAATTTGGAAACCTCCTAAAACAGAATTTCTAAAAGAATCGATCATACTAATGGAAAATATCTGTGTGTGTTTCCATGCATGCATACATACATGCATACTTACATGCACACATACATGCACATGTGAGTGTTTCTTTTCACGTGCAGCAGCAGACTGTGACCCACAGGAGCCAGCGTGCCCAGGGAGGGAGCCATCCAGAGACTCATGAACTGGGTACCTCTGCTCAGCCCCAGAGGGCTCGAGCCCTCCATTCGACAGAACGTGTGAGGAGAAGAGGAAGCTCAGGGTCCCTGGCTGCAGCGAAACCCAGTCCAGATCACGGGGCAGAACCGCAAGTCTACACCTGCAGCGAGGGATGCAGGAGAGGGGCACCCCCATGGGAGAGCAGTAATAAAATGCCGGTCTCTGAGGCTTGGTTCGGAGCGAGCCAGCCTGCCCGTGCCGAGAACCCAGCTGTGCCTGGTCTCTCTGCAGCCGGCCTTGCACACACACCCTGCTTGTCTTGATAACCCCACACTGAAACAGAACTCACACAAGCTGTGGCACAACGTCCTGACCAGGGTACATCCTTTTTCAGATTCTACACTGAATGTGTAAGCTCCATCTAGTCGTGAGAAGGATCAGTTAACCCCAAACTGAGAGAACTCCGGCAAAATCACTCACTGGTATTCTTTGGAGTTGAGTCATGACAAGGGCTGGCTGAAGAAGCGCGCGGCTTCTAGGAATCTAAGACACAGCAGAGACGCGCGGGGCCCTGGTCGGGACCCAGGCGGCGGAGTGGAGCGCTGGCGGGAATCCAGCGCTGAACGAGGCCACGGCCTAACTGAGATTCCGGACGGCACTGATTCCCCACGTGGGACTACGCCGTTGTGGGCATTCAAAGCTGGTGCAGAGGGCATGTGAAGGCAGGGCTAGGCTCACAGCTTTCACGGAAGTCTACAATTATGCCAGAATGAAGATGTTTGAGGAATACTGCTGGGCCCGGGGGTTCAGCGGTGCTGCCTGTCCTGGTGAAGCCCTAAGCTCCCGTCCCAGGGCCCCCTGAGCATGGCGGGGTGGGGCACAAGGCCAAAAGCCTGTCCCTGTCTCCCTCTGTCTCTTTCTCACATACAAGAAATCAACAAACGCGATAATAGTAAAAGTGAAGTTTCCCTGGTTTGATAGTGCACTTGGGAACTGGGATTTCAGACCCTGACGTCTCTCCCTAGAAAAACGAACCCTAAACAAAAGCCTCAAGAATTTCCACAAAGTTCTAATGACCATTTGTTCATGATGTCTTAAAAATGAAAAACTAGAAACAATGCACTATGATCCTGAGTCAGCAGAAATAAGTAAACCAGCCAACATACAATTCACAAAGACCCAGGTGATTAAATTACCAGAAAGAGAAGGGACGTCAAATATATTTAATACATTTAAAGGAAAATTAGACTACTGAAAATTTGACAAAAGAGCAAGATGCTTGTAAAAGAAGCACAGATAATGTCTAAATTTAAAAAAAAGTAGTGATTAAAATAAGAAAACCAATGGCTATCTAGACATGGGACATTAGATAAATTTTAGACAGCATGGAGAAGTAAACTGAAATGTATATCTAAACAAAGTGCTCAGAATTCAATAAAGGTAATTAAAACTGAAAAGAAGAGACCAAAAGAATAGAGGAATGAGCTTTAATATGCATCTATACCATTCCCAGGGGAAAGAGGAAGAGGAGGCGTTTGGAGAGATAATCACTGATAGGTTTCAAGAGCAGGCAAAGACAAAAATCTTTTTTTTGGAGAGGTTTTTGCTATAGGGCGCATGCGCTCACCAGAGAAACAGAAAGACAGAAAGCGAGAAATCACCCCCCGGGGGCATGGCCACGCTGCAATCCCTTCTCCTCCATTCTCCTCTCGGGATCTTGGGTACACACGCACACACGCCCGGCATGTGTTTAAGCCACCCGGTCTGGGACTCAAACCACGGTCGGCTACATGGGAGTCCAGTGACATAGCCATTACGCGAACTGCTGGTCCCAAAAGACAAAAATCTTAATATTTAAAAAGTCCAATAAGGGACCAGGAGATGGCATAATGGTTACATTGTTGGACTCCCACGCAGTCCACCACAGTTCGAGTCCCAGACCTGGGGGCTTAAAACTCATGCTGGGCGTGCATGCGTGTCCAAAATCCTCAGAGGAGAATAGAGGGGAACGGATTGCAGCATGGCCATTCTCCGGGGGAAGGGGGGTGATTTCTCACTTCTGTCTCTCTCTCTCTCTGGCAAGCACACATGCTCTATAGCAAAAATCTCTCCAAAAAAAAAAAAAAAAGAAAGAAGAAAGAAAACACTGGATAACATACAATTTAAGAGAAAAGTGGTCAAACCTAAGGAAATCTAAATCTCTGGCATTATTTACAAAGACAGTTTAGAGTTTATCACCTTAGAAATTTCCTACAAATCCTATGAAAACCACCAAAAAAATATGAGACTGTATGTGTCTCCCAACTAGTAAAGGACAGAAATGGAATGAGGAAAAAACAAACTTACAAACAAGGAGAAGGAAAGAATTACAGAGTAAAAAGTACATAACAGAAATAAATCCAGAAACCAACAAATGTTATAATGGTTATGATGCTAGACTCCCACATAGCAACCACAGTTCAAGTCCTAGACTCAGCAGCTTAAAACTCACACTGGGCATGTGTGTGTGCGTGCGTGTGTGCCCAAGATTCTGAGAGAAGAATGGAGGAGAAGGGATTGTGGAGAGGAGAATGGAGGAGAAGGGATTGTGGTGTGGTCATCCCCCTGGAAGTGATTTCCAGCTTTCTGTCTTTGTCTCTGGCGAGTACACGCATTCTATAGCAAAAATATCTCTCAAAAATGAGAATGAAGGGAACCAGCAGTTAGCGTAATGGCTATGTCGCTGGACTCCCACGTAGTCGACCGCGGTTCGCGTCTCGGACCCTGTGGCTTACAACTCACGCCGGGCGCGTGTGCGTGCATGCCCAAGATCCCAAGAGGAGAATGGGGGAGAAGGGATTGCGGCGTGACCATCCCCCCTGGGGGGTGATTTCTCGCTTTCTGTTTCTATGTCTCTCTCTCTGTGTCTGGCGAGTGCACGCGCCCTATAGCGAAAAACCTCTCCAAAAAAAAAAAAAAAAAAAAAAAATGGGAATGAAATCCAAAATGTATCAGAAATCACACAAAAACAATCAGACTCTAGTTTCAAGGTAGAGAGTCATAATACTTCTACTAAAATTATTCAATATGTTTTTAAAATGTTTTTAAAAAGAATACAAGGAGTTTGAAAGTAAAAGTTGAAAAAAAGTAGCAGGCTAACTATTAACCTGGGAAAGCTGCTATGATAAAATTAACATCAGACAGAAAAGAGGAAGAGAAAAGCAGCACTACAATTCACCCATCCAAATGAAAACATGCAGTGCACGAGGAAGAGATGCAGATTCTAATTTTGTAAAAACTTCATAGTAGTTCTTCCAGAATAAAGACAGAAAAACTGTGGGTTTTTCAATAAAGTAATTGAAATATCCACAACCATAGTGACAGACTTTATCTTCCCCAAAAAATGATACATCAAACTGAAACTAGCAAAAATGTAAAAGTCAATATGAATTCAAAAATTATAAAGGTCAATATTATAGAAGGAAATTCGGAGGAAAATCTACCACAGGTTAGTATTCAGCCACAGCTACAGAGAGTACAGAATTGACAGTGGATTGCATCTGGGATGCTTATATGGAAATCAAGTATGACAAAGTGCCTTTAATCACCAGTAGGATGATGAAATATTCAGTGAGATTTTACCAAAACAACTCCTTATTTACATGGGATAACTATCACATGTAACACCCGATTACTGTGGAACTGAACATTTTAGTACAGCATAGGCAGAATAGCTTTATGACCTGGTGTCAGAAAACAGAAATTAGCTCACATTAAAATTAAGAACTTCAAAAATCTTCGTTAAAAAATTGGAGAAAAGTTACCCCAAATGGCAAGAGGTATTTGTGACACACAAAGTACCTGAAGTGTAGCCAGATTGTATACGACAATACAGGTCAACTAGCAGTATAAAGAAGAAAGTAAGAACCTAAAAGTGAGTGAGAAAAGGTGTGGGGAAATAGTTTAAAAAGAAGAAACAAAGGAAAAAGAAATAGAATAATACTCACCATTCAGGAAATAGATGGGAACAACTGCTCTACCCACAAGTGCCGGTGTCAGCAAGGAGAGCGGAGCCAGAGAACCCTGGTCTGCAGCTCACTGGGATACACCCATGGTCATGCACAGCCATCACGTCGGCACGCCCACACCGACATGTGTGCATGCGGAGAACCATGCCTGCTGGAGGGACACGTGCAAGGTCTCTGTAAGAACGTTTGCTGTAACAGAAATTAGAACAGGCAGAACGTCACCTGCCAAGGGAGCAGAGAACCTGCCGTGCGTTCACAGCAGAAACAGCACACAGCCTCAAAGTGGCTGGACTACAGCACGCAGCGCGTGGGCCAGCGTGGGAAACCAACTCTGAACGATGAAAAGCAAGCCACAGAAGCCTCAGTGAAAGAATCTCCTTGACAAACTTTACACATGCACAAATAAAAATCAATAAAAAACAATACGTGGCTAAGCTTACAACCAGATGCTATAGAACTGTACGGAACAGCAGAGGAATTACGAACGAATTCAATACAGGAGGGCAGATGCTGGTGGACAGTAGCCCACTGGCAAAGCACAGAGCCCTGTGAGGGTGACCCCATGGAAGTTTCTGGAAACCTCCCTAAGTACTCCAGGCCCAGGCGTGGCCTTGATCTAGCACTGGCGGAGGCTAGGACTGGGTTCCAAAACGTTGTGGAAAGTGCTGCCTCTCTCGTTTACGCTCTCGCTCACTCTCTCTCACTATAGCTCATAAAACGATAAATAAACTTTCAAAAATAAAGGTGGGAATTAGAATGTGAATGAGATCAGAAAAGGAATATCAGAGGCACGAAAGGTGTTGGGACTTCTATTTCTATGTCTTTTTCTTTCTTTTTTTTGAAGAGGTTTTTGCTATAGGACTCATGTTCTCACCAGAAAGAGAGAGAGAGACATAGAGACAGAAAGCTGGAAATCACCCCCCAGGGGGGATGGCCGCGCCGCAATCCCTTCTCCTCCATTCTCCTCTCGGGATCTTGGGCATGCACACACACACGCCCGCTGTGAGTTTAAGCCACCGGGTCTGGGACGTGAACCACGGTCGACTACATGGGAGCCCAGCGACATAGCCATTACGCCAACCGCTGGTCGTCCTGGTACTTCTATTTCTTATATATGTGGGCTCGGGTGTTTTTTCATTACCATCCATTCTCCCTACCTTTGACTGTATGTTCTCATTAACAATTAACAACAACAGAAACCACCGCCTGTTACGCTGCTCAAGTTGTGAGCTAAAAAGGAAGAAAGAGGTAAACGCTAGCGACCCGTGGTTCTCTTCTCCCTGAGTTCGCAGGTGAGTGTGGCGCAGCGGCAGACGACAGTGAGAATGAGCTGGCGGTGATGCGGACCCTGAGGAGCGGCACAGCTGGAGAGAGCAGAGGCGGCCCAAAGCTGGAGCAGGCCCAACAGCCCTGTCCTGGGCTGTGTCCTGCAGGCCGCGACTGCTGACAGTCACGAGGCGAGGCTCCTGGCTCCTCAGTGGGAGCATCTGGGCACGGCAGAGGGCCTTCTCTCCAGAGCGGCCGTGGGGCACTTTCCCAGGCTCTGTGCCACCCCGGAGTCACCCCAGCAGGGAGGACGGAAGAAGAGAATGGCGAGCAGCTACACTGAGGCCGGGAGGCCCTGTCCCAGGGCACCTTCAGGTCTGAGCACCTCCTGACACTGTCTGCCAGCGCAAGGTTGTGGCTGGGGTGTCGGAAGTCTCCAGGCTGCTCAGGAGGGACTATTTATAGGGCGGATAGGAGCACTCTCAGGGGAGCAAAATGAGAGTGTCGGTCTAATCTTTCTGCCCTGCATTTCTTTCTGTGACCTCAGGTCTCATAGTGAAAATCTATTAAAAGACTTCCAGATAATAAAAAAAAAGTTGACATTTCTCTTGGTCAGAATTGAAACCCAGCGGGGATAGCCTCAATTTCTGACGAGCAGGATTGACAGTCCCTGGGCAGCAGAGCAGAGCCACTGGGACACCAGCCCTAACACAGCAGCTGGTCAGCAGCCGGGCCTCACTGGAGACCAGGCAGTGCCTGGGTGAAGAGGCCTCGCAGGTGCATGCTTGGCCACAGGGGCCCATGCATGGGCTGTTCACGTCCATACCCTGACCTTCCCTACTCCACTGTGACCACCGGGAGCGGCCCTTACGCTGGGTGGAGTGGTGGACACAGGAACCCGGGCCTCGGTGCTAAGTAGAGCCAGACCTCATTCAGTTCCGGGAGTGTGACGAGCTTAAAGGTCCATATCCTTTTCCATAACTGAGTCTCGAGACCCACACAGGTCTCTGCCCTTAGGGAAGGAGAGGTTGGCCGCCACAGTCTACGGGCGCACGGAGGAGGCGGGCTCCGCTGTTTAAATTGCACCGTGCTTGGTCTCCATCCACGCGGCCTCTCGCTGACTGAGGGATGGGGGGCGCAGACCATGTCCCACAGAGAGGGCGCTCTGCAGACCCCAGGCCCCCCGGAGCCCGCAGGCCTGCATGCTGACTCAGCCCTGCCCGGGAGGAGGGAGGACTGCCCCCTCACGGAAGGCAAGCTCACACCCAGCAGGGGTCATGCCGACTGGGACAGCCCCTGGCGCCGAGGGCGGGCAAGCACCAGGAGGGGCCGTGCCCTGGCTCCAAAGTGCCCTCCGCAATCCACATGCCAGGCTTGCTCCCCGGGACACGCGGACACCTCCACAAGTCGCTGGCCTGACCTAGCACGAAGTGAGGGGGTGTGTGCATACTGAAAGCACAGAGACAGGTAGAGGAATTTTTTGGATTTTATAATTAATAATCTGATTAACACAATCACCAGAGTTTTCCTGTGTTCGTGAGCATCTTCCGAGTGAATGAGTGATGCCCGTGGGTTCATTGACTCGTGCCTCAGGGCTTCACAAACTCAGCGCCAACACGGCCACCACCATAACACACATCCCAGCCAGCTTCATGTTCCACAGAGCAGCACAGGGCTCAGCGCTGGAGGACAAGACAGAGACCCTCAGGGACGGCTGGCACTCATGGCATGGGCCCTGGGACATGGGGTCCATGGGCTGCAGGGAGCACCTCGTATGCTTCATCTCACTGGGTCTTCACAGCAGCCCGAGGGCATTCTCTGCCCGGGTCTACAGATGGGGGACGTGGCCAGAGAGCCGCCATCGTGAGCTGCCATGGCCCAGCTGAGCGAGAGGAGAGCCGGGGTCCCAATGCCGACGGTAGGATCCCAGGCCGACTCACACTCGTATAACAAACACACGACTGTGTGTGTGCATGTGTGTATGCGTGTGTGTATGTGTGTGTCTGTGTGTGAGCATGTGTATGCAGGTGTGCGTGTGTGTGTGTGCATGTGTGTGTATAGCTCACAAAGTAAACCTAAATTAAAAGGTGTCACTGTCACACACGAGAATTATTTCTGATGAGTTAGACAAGACAGGCATTCTAGTCCGACACTGCCAGCCAACCTGCGTCAGTTCTCCACGACATAAAATTAAAGCGAGTGGCATTTGTAAACCGAAGTGAGACTATAACCAGTCCTGTCCTGCCGAAATTAATTGGGGAAAAAAGTCACCCTTTGAAGATTCTAAGACCATTTCTAAGCTTCTCAAGTTTAGAGTAAAATAAAAACAGAGAGTAAAATAAAGCTGAAGAGGAAGACCAGCAGGAGCTCCCCGGAACCGTGGAAATGCGACATCGTGCGGCTGCCCGCCGCCCCTCAGGCCCAGGATGGTTGTGCCTGTTTCAGACCCCTGTAAGTCAGCCAGATCAGGGACCCGTGAGAATGCCACAGGGGCCACCCAGGGAGCCTCGCCAGGCAGGGCTGGGGGTGCAGCGGGGGAGACCAGGAGAGGAGCGAGGCCCTGCTGCTACAGAGGGCCCCGGCTCTGCCTCTCTGCGGAGGCGTTCCTGGGTCACCTCTGCCTCTCTGCGGAGGCGTTCCTGGGTCACCTCTGCCGGCTCTGTGAAGGCGTTCCTGGGTCACCTCTGCCGGCTCTGTGAAGGCGTTCCTGGGTCACCTCTGCCGGCTCTGTGAAGGCGTTCCTGGGTCACCTGCTGCAGCTCTTGACCTTCAGCGCCCGGTCCCAAGAGGCGTCTCTCCGTCCTCGGCAGAGGTGAGGAGAGACAGACGCCCCTCTCACATGAGCGCAAGGGGCTCCTGGGCCGTCCAGGGACAACTTCCTACCGAACACAGCAGGCCTGAGCTTCCCAGAAACCACTGGAAAGAGCCACCCCCAACACGCACACGCACACGCACAAGCACTCGCACACGCACTCGCACGTCTGAGAGGCTTGCTCGACTGCCTGCCCTGAGAGGAGACTGCTCTGCCCCTCAGAACTGCTCTTCAGATTTTCTGTGCCTCGAGCCTCACAGAAGAGCCCCCACGTGCTCCGAGCCAGGCCGTGTGTCATTTGTGCTTAGGGCCCTCGGGGGCTGAGGCCCCACGCTCCGGCCGACTAGTGCTCTTTGCAGAGGACGAGGCTGGCGAGGCAGTCCCCGGCCACCTGCAGTCTGGGATCAGGGACGGGCCCTGCTGCCCCAGCCCCGTCCTGCACACACGCCGGGGAGAGCCGGACAGAGGCGTTGGTTTGAAGATGTTTAGCAGTTTCCTCAGTACGAAGTGCCAGCCTGGCAGATGTGAGTTCAGCTGGCTCCTCTGTCACATCCCTGCTCTGGAAGAGAACGACTTGCAGAGCTCTGGAGCGATGGGGCAGCCTCGGACCTAGAGGCGCTCGAAAGCAGGAGCTGCTGCCATCCCCTGGCCCTGCCCGCCGACGGACCGAGTGGTCAGAGAGAACAGCGGCTGCTCAGGACAGGATCCAGGGCAGCTCCCGTCAGAAAGGCCAGGGACGAACCCCCTGCATCTGTCAACTGCCCCGCTCATGTGTGCTCAGAAAAATGGGTCTGGGACCCGTAGGAAGCACCCGCCCGGGTAAGTCCAGAGAAGGCAGTGTCCAAATGCACCTCCAATCCACAAAGGGAGACGGCCGACGGCACCCGCTGAGCGAGGGTCGGACACGGCCTGGTCTCGGACTCCGCCTTCTCCCGGCCCGACAGCCACGAGCCTCGCTCTGCCTCTGCTGCTTACCTGGCTCATCCCACACGTCGTTTCCAACAAACGTAGAGAAAACAACTTGGAATTTAAAGCGATCAGCTGAGTCCTACGACTGGCAGGTTAGGAGTGATTTCCATTTATCCTGTGAGTTCGGGGTTCAAATCACAGACAAAGGTGGAAAGGCAGGGTTAACAGGTCAAGAGGCTGAACAAGAGCAGCCCTCGTTCCCGGAGAAAGAGCAGCGTGGTGGGCATTTCGAGCCCGTGTCCCGTCGTAACTGCCACATTCACGAGCGTGTCCGTCACACAAGGCTCATCCCGCCTCCTGGAGTCGTTTCTGGGACTGTGACAGCTGAGAGCTCTGAGGTAAGTGGGTGTTTTCATCGATTAATTGAGTAAGTGATTGAGTCAATTAAAAGGCCATTGAGCAGTGGGGTCAGTGACCCAGAGGAAGGGACGGCGCTGGTGAAGGTACACGGGCGCAGTTGGACAGGAAGAGTGTCTTAGCATCTGTGGCACTGCAGGCAGCCACACTTACTGCGTATCTCAGACGTGCTTAGAGTAGAATTTCAATGTTCTAATCGCAAAGATGAGTAAGTGGAGACATGGGTAATAGTGACCTTGATTTAATAACTGGATTCTGTACATACATCAGACATCACATCATACCCTATCAATACATAGAATCACTACGTATCAATTAAAATAACTTTAAAATGAGATTGTACATAGAAAAAAATAAGGAAGAAAGGGAGAAGCAGAAAGGAGGGCAGGAGAGAGGGAGAGGACGTGACTAGCTGGACACTCGGTCGCATCGGTGTGAGGGAGGATTGTTCTAGAACAGGAGAGGACCGAGTCCAGCGTGTGTCTGCTTGCCTCAGCCATTGCACGCTATAAAAATGCAAACGATCACAGTTTTTCCCAACCTAAAGAACTTACAGGTCAAATGCACTTCGCTTATAAAAGCATTTGTGGGACATAAATCTCTGTGATGATTTTGTCAGGAGAGATTTGGTTCTGATTATCACAACTTACTATGACAGAATGCAAGACTGTTAGACACTGAGTCCTCCGGTCAGTTAGCAAGCGGGCGTGAGCACCCTGCACGCGCCAGACGCTGGCCTGGTCCTGTGGGGGTAGGCACAGACTGCGGTGAGAAGCTCCGGCCTGGACGTGGGTGTCTTAGCTGCTCTGCCACGTTCTGGAGGGAGCTCTTCTTTACCCAAAGCTCTATCTGCAGGTGCGTCTTTACGTGCCAGTGGTCTTTTCTCCCCTTTTCTTTAATTCCTAGACTTGGTGGACTCTGGGCCCACTGGGGAGAGTGGGGAGGACCCTTCCACAGCCCACAAGTACAGGCGTTTAGGTCTGGACCTCACCTCCCAGACCCACCTGGGGCCAGCTCTGGAGAGCCTCTCTTCAAACACGCCCACTGCCCAGGCTGGGCGTCTGGTGGGGGCGAGGGCACCTCGTGTGCTGCGGAAACGCCTGTCCCACAGGCTCGGAGCAGTGCGGCTCTGGGATTTGCACACCATCCTCCTTTCGGAAAGCACTTCAACCACAGCAGTGGAGCGTCTACTGCCCAGGTCACGGCAAAGCCTAGAGTGGGAGGCAGCAGGTTCGTAGTTGGCCAATTCCTGTGGTGTAAATGCTGCCAACAGTCTGGCCGCCGGAGTGACGGTGCGGACGGCTAAGTGGGGAGGAGGGATACCCGGCTGTGCTCCTCCCCCACGAAAGCCAGCTCCAGGAGGAGGCCAGGATGAGCCCGGGTGGGCAGAGCACCCAGGACGGGCCGTCGAGCAGGTGGCTATTTCCGGGGCCAGCGCTGTGCAGCCCGAGCGGGAGAGTCTCCTTAAACGGCTGCCCCAGTGCCCGGCACGCCTGCCCTCTGCTCCGGCAGCTGGTTCAAACGCGGGCTGACTGCTTGAGACTCAGTGTATTATTGATCAACAGCAACTCTGAGAGGTTGCCGACGTCTCGGGCAGGGCGGGCGTGCTCGTCACATCCTTCGCCTAGACTGCAGCCCTGCCAGCGGCTCAGAGGGTGCAATAGCTGCCAGGAAGTGGGGTTTCAGAAGATGGGGAGGGCGGGAATGAGGAAGGGCCAGCCTCCTAGCCTTGCCAGAGCAAGCACCCATGGCCAAGCCAGAAACGGAGGGGCAGCAGGGGTGACGCAGCTAGTTATCGCTTTCCAAGGGCACACCTGGGAGTCAGCCCCTTCCCTCCCCGGGAAGAGCAATCGCCCAGCCATGGCTGCAGACCCCGGAAAGCCACAGCGAGACTGGAAGAAAGACTCCAGTGCACGAGGCTGCTGGCCCAGAGGTCGACAGCCAGGACCTCCCCTCCTAAAGCAGAAACGTATCCACTGGCCTCCGGACTCGGAGAAGAGAGCAGGGGACGGTGTGTAGGAGCCCCCTGCAGTGGTCTGAGCCCGCCTCCGAGCCGCTGCAGCACGGGCGGCCACCGTGCAGCTGACCGCACAGAGGCTGGACCGAGGGGACAAGCTGGTGGTACACACCTGTGTCCCAGCAGAAGGCAGAGGCAGAGGCAGGAGGCTCCCACTGCAGTGAGATGCTGTCCTAAAAAATAAAGTTACAGAAGAGCAAAAGCTAAGCCCGAGACAGGCTGCGGCTAAGCACCATGCGGGGGCTGCTGCGTCTATCTGGGTCTGTAGGACTGACCTATTTCCCTCAGAAGGGAATCCCACTCAGGTGGGCCGGTGTTGAGCACCTACTGATTTCTCCACGGTGTGAGTGGACACTGGAATAAACCACCACACTGACCCTGCGAGGACCCACGGCAAGGTGACAAAACTGGTTAGGAGCGTGTGCCCGAGGTGGCCAGCCCACAGTGGAGAGTGCTGTGGCCACCTCCCAGGGCCTCTGAGACATGCAGCTCTGCTGTCACACGCGGTTAGATTTACTTTTCTCCAGAAGTCATAGGTTCGCAAGCTTTAAACGAAGACTAGATCCACACACGAGTGCTTTGCAGAGGCCACCACGGGTTGCTCAGAGCTTTCTCAGACCTTCCCAGTAACCCATGTCGGACTGACTGCACATCATCAGCCTAATAGCAAGCACGTTTCGCTTTCAAATCGGCATGAGAAAAATAAGACACCGGTTCCAGAAGAGGATATAAATAAATTGGGGTAAATTTCACCAAGCATTTCCCATCAGTGACCACAGCTAGTGTCCCTCATGCCATGATCTAGAGTGAGCTTCGTGCAGCGGGATTAATCTGTATCAAATGCTAATTTATTTTCTATTGAAATTTGCTTCCTGGAGATATTTTGTTGTTGGAAATCTGTAGCAGTAGACCAACAGGACCAAAAAGGAACACCGGCTTTAATCCTCCCCTGACTGGCAGCCCCCGTAAGCTCTAAATAATTTAACAAAAGACTAAACTTCTGACGGCATGGCAGTGACACGCACAGAAGGCGCCTTCAAACAGGTGAGAGCCACACAGTGGAGCCGACCCGCGACCTCCCGCTCCCAGGACAGGACGCGTCTTCATTTTCCCTCTCTCGGATCCCTTTCTGTTGGAAAACAAGCACCTTCATGGTTCTACAGGGTCTCCTGTTAGCAGCTTGTTGCTAATTTCACATATTAAAGTTTAAAGGACACTTAAAAGAGGGAAGCCAAGCGGTGCCTGGGGCGCCCCCACCCCGTCTCACCTGGGGATCTGGCAGTGAGCCGGCAAGCTCTCAGGGCTGGGCTGAGGAGTGCGGGAGGGGCCGGCTGCTTGCAAGCTGACCTGGTGACAGGCCGTCCTCACTCCCTGAAATCCACACAGGTCCTCCTTCATTTGACAAAGGCATTTGCTCTAGGTACTTGAGATCTCTCAGTGATCAAAGTGGTGAAGGGCCCAGATCTCTGGCCTGTGGTTTGCATCTTGTGGGCGTAGGGAAAGGCCAACGCACAAAAAGTAAAGGAAAAGAAGCAGGCCATCCAAGTGCAAAGTGACGGAGCACCCCAGAAGCCACAGAGTGGGAGGTCTGAGAACAGGCACGGCACGGGGAAGATGGGCCAGCAAGCCTTCGTGCAGGCAACATGGAGGAAGGACCTCCGGGGGTGAGCCCAGCAGGAGGGCAGGCGAGAGCAGACAGGCAGAAGAGCACCCAGGGCAAACACGCGGCGGCGAGAGCTGACCAGAGAGAACGACCGGCCAAGAAAAGCACCTCCCTGGGAACTGCCCAGCCCCCACTTCACCTCGTCCTGGGGCTGACTTGGCCCCAACACAGCTACCACTCCTGGAGTCTGGGCGTGTCCCCACAGACCTGGCCTCTTGGACCTCTGCCCTCCTTCACGGTCATGGTCAGACATGGCACCAGACCCAGCGCAGTTCCCCAGAGCTCCAGAGGCCCCTAGTGGAACCACCGGGTGGACTTCTGTCCCTCCGTGGTCCAGAGCAGCAACACTGTACTCCAGGACACCCAAGACCCACCTGGAGTGGAGGAAGTGTCCACACAGAGACCAGAGAAAGCCACCGTGTCCTTGTTTCGGTCCCTGGCTCCATCCAGCCCTGTAGCCACCCACCCTGGACTGCCTTCTCTCCTCCTAAGTGTATTCATTTATCCCGGAGTGGGAGACACCAAGAGCTGCCGCCCTCAGCCGGACCCCGTGCTGCCATCCATGCAGCCCCAGCCCGCACACTCAGAGGGCTCCACACGAGGACCGGCCGCCTCCCCACGTGGGCCAGTCTCATGGACCGTGGTTGGTTGCGCCGCCATCTGGCCCTACCTTGCACTTCTCGGTCATAAACCACAGTCGTCTTCTGTGGCTGTGAAGAGTCTGGGTCTCAGTCTGAGTGGCTGAGCTCAGCACCACACGTCGGCCACCGCCCAGTGCAAGAGCGGCCTCAGGCTCCCTGAGGTCTGAGCGGAGCTCTCCTCCGGTGTCTCCTGCAAACACCTGCTTCTCCTACACGTCCCAGATCAAATCGCATTCGCACTCGGTCTCCACCGCCCGCTCCTCCCTGGCCACGCCTGTCACATCACACACCACACACTGGGGTCTGGGTCTTTCAACTGGCTTGGAAGCCTCTTCCCCACTAGCCCACAGGCTCCTCTGGCCACAGCTTGGAAGGTAGATCTTTGTCTAGTTCAGCTTCGATGCCTCGACCACCAGCGCAGACAAGGGGCAACAAGCGGGTGAATCATGAACTAGCGCTGAGCTGTGGGCTCAGGCTGGGCAGCCTCATTTCAGCTCTCTGTGTCCTCCACGCGTGAAGTGCAGTCACGCTGGCCGAGCGAGCGTCACAGAGAGAGCACTCAGGCTCTGAAGAGCACCGGCTTCTCAGTCCCAGCTGGTCTATTCCCTTACCCTGAATGCTCACCAAGGCCTTTTCTGGGGATCTACTGATATCCAAAGCAGTCAAGAGATTGTGAGCAACAGAAGTGTTACCATAAAGAAAGGTTTCCCGGGCCGGCAGGTGGAGTGGTACTAAGGCGCTGGACTCCCACGTGGCCAGCTGCAGTCCGAGTCCCGGACCTGGCTGCTTGCTTTTTCACTTTCCCTCCTTTGCTCTGTGTGTGTGTGTTTGCGTGTGTGTATGTGTGTGTGTCTGGTCAAATTAAAAAATAATAGCAATAATAAATAAAATAAATAAGTCTCTAAAAAGTTTTTAAATTGCACATGGACCTTATAAATGTACAGTCTACATTAACAGCAGGGAGAAGGCACAGTTACATTAATAAGCAAAAACTCAGAGAGGCCGAGGCGGGGCACTGCCCAGTCCACTACCGCTGTGTGAAGGCGTTTGTACGTGATGCATGTGCCGAGCCTCCCTGGGCTGGGATGCTCGACCCCGACGGGGCACACCTGGCCACACTGGCTGGCTGTCGTCAAAGGAATGGTTGTGGGCACGGGAAGGAGTGTTTTTCTGTACCTTCTTTGTCGTTTAAAATTTCAAACCATAGTATTATATTTTTGTATTCAGAAAATTAATTTAATCTTTTAAAGATAGTAGATTTACTTATTTCTTCCATGAGCAAAAGCGACAGAGAGAGAAGCAGCACCTTCAACGGGGCTCTGAGACCACCATCCACTCCCAGCTCCACCAGCCTGTGATCAGGGACACGCGTGTGCCCAGAGTATGCAGGGCGGTGTCTGCATGTGGGCCTGGGCCCTGCTCTTGAGGGTCAGCCTCCCAAAGTCCTGCACCTGTCGCTGGCCGCGGCACTACTTCCAGCCTTTCTGTATGCAGAGAAGTCCGTGTGTCTCAGCCACTGTTTTTAGCGCTTTTGCTCATCTTGGCCCCCAGCAATGAAAGTCCCCTACGGTGGGTAAGCCCAGGAGGTTGGCCAGAAAGGGGTTTTGCTGATATCGATATGTCATGGTGTAATATTCTTAAGTTACTTCCTTACAAATTTAATAAAATTATGTCCTTACAAAGTATTCTCAACCAATTCAGTGCTGGGGACAGAATTCAAGGAAGGTTAGTCTTTAGAGGCTGTGACCGAGAGGCCCTAGGGCAGGTCTGTGACTCTTCAGAGGTGTCTCTTCCCACCAGGAGGAGTCCGAGGGTTCACTTCACGTCTTTTCCACGACGAGGTTTTTAATTGCTTTATGTAAGCTGAGGACCCCTTATCCAAAATCCTTGGGGCTGAAAGTGTTTCAGATAAGGACATATTTCAGGTTTTAAGTGTTTTTATAAACACGGGCCACCTCAGGGACGGGACCCGAGTCTGAGTCTAAGCACAAGCTCCCTGTGTGTGGTGCACACCTCACAGCCTGCCGGTCGTTTTGTGTGACCTTTCTGCACCACAGTGTCTGACCGTAACCCAGCACGTGAGATCAGGTGTCAAATTTTCCACTCGTATGCCATGTCAGCATTCAAAAAGTTTTGAGTTTTAGAACATTTTGGATTTGGAATTTTCAAGTTCGAGATACTGAACACGTAGTTTTGATTACAATAGTTCCTACGAGGCATTTAATTTACAAGCATTTTCTTTAGGACCCTAATTATTCCAGTTTTAATTTCACTACTATATTCTCATCAACATTCTCAAGTGTGGTAACATCTTTTCAAATAAATAAGATGCTGGGGCCAGCAGGTGGCATAGTGGTTAAGACGCTAGACACTCACATGGCCAACTGCAGTTTGAGTCCTGGACCCAGAGGCTGGAAACTCACAATGGGTACCTGTGTATGCATGCCTGAAATTCCGAGAGGAGAATGGAGAATGGGCCGGGGTATGACATTCCTCCGGGGGGCAATTTCTCACTGTCTCTCTCTCTGTCTCTCTGGTGAATGCACATGCCCTACAGCAAAACTTTCTCTAGATAAATAAAGCACTGATTTTTCCTATAGCCACAAGTTTATTGTAATAGATCCAAGTTCATCCTTTGGATTTAAATGAAGTGTGTTCTTAACCAAGACATGAGCTCTCTCGGTATGTGACCCCCAGGCATTTGGAAAGACGAGCTTTGCTGCCTGGGGTACACTGTCTGCAAGTATCAGCTGGGTCCGTTGGCTGATGGTGTGGTCAGCTCTCCTACCTTTTTGCTGAGTTCCGTCTATGTACAAGTTCTGCTTCTGAGACAAGAGTGTTAAAGCCCCTGAGGAAAATCACGTATTCATTTGTCTCAAAAATTGTAACAGCCTTACATCTGTCAGTTATTGTATGGGCAAATTGGCCTTGACTGTGCCTGGTGAGGAGGAAAAGACAGAATTGGACTTTGACAAGTGATTGCTTTCTACACACGGGGGCATTCGCACCATGATGAGAGAAGGAATGTTTTTCTAGCTCAGCAGGGAAGAGCGTGGTGGAGAGCTTTGCCGTCAGGTGGCACGTAGGTTTAATGCTGGAGAGATGGAGCCCTGCAAGCCAGAACCATACCCACATTGTATTTGGGTTTAAATGTACTGCAAGAATTCATGCATTGCAATGGGATTAAGTGGGTGGAAACTCGATCCACCCGTGATGTGGAATGGTGGGGTCTTTGGGAGGAGGTTGGGATTAAGGTGGGTTGACTCTTGGTAGGTATACAAGGAGAGGCCACAAGACAGACACATGGACACACAGACGCACAGTCACGCTGTGCTCTGCTCAACTCTTGCCTATTGACACGTCTGATCTGCAGTAGGGAGACCCTCACCTGTCGCAGCCCGTGACCTTGCACCTCCAAACCATGAGCCGAAAGTAGCTCTAGTCTTAGAAATCGCCCAGTTTCAGGTATTTTCAGTTATTAGCAACAGAACAGACAGGAACACATTGTGAGCAGCAACTTAATTCCAACTGAACAACATTGATGTTTCTTATTTAAATAATAGAACTACCATATAATGCAGGAATTCCATTCCTGGGTATCTACCCAAAGGATAGGAATACACTCGGGCAGAAAGACACTTGCACATCCATGTTTGCTGCAGCATTATTCATAACTGCTAAGACGTGGAATCAACCCAAATGTCCACGAACAAACAAATGGGTTGCAAAAGTGTAGCACATTTGTACTATGGAATACTACACACACACACACACACACACACACACACACACACACGTACACATACAATGACGAGACCCTACCACTTGATAGAAAATAAATGAATATGGAAGATTTAATGCTGAGCAAAGCAAGCCAGACTATGAAAGGGAGGCATTGTATCTCCCCACTTAATATATACCGAACGTCTGCACTCTATTGAAGAAACTGAAAGATTTGAAGATATAAAAACATGGAGAGCAACTGTGGATACTAGAGACAGTGTGGGAGGAGGGTGGGCAGGGTGCGGAGCAGATAGGAGGAAATCGGGGAAAAAAATAAAAGAAAATCATTTAACAGACACAAAAGTGTAAAATTATGTGTTGAGGGTAATGTGTATAGTAATAATAGTAATAGCTTTGACTGAACTAATATGCAGTGTATTCATGCTGGGAAGATTCCTTTTGTATGCTGTAAAATATACAGTCATAAAATGTAAATAAAACAAGAAGAAAAAATCATTAATAGTCTCACCTAATTTTACAGTTTTACATGCATCCAGGCAGTGTAAAAGGCTCGTATGAGTTTTGTATGTGTACATCTTCCAGTAACGGATACTAAGATGGTTTGTTTCTCAGCAGGGCTCCCTGAGCCCTCGGTCCCCAGTTAGAAAGAAAGCCTCTTCACTATTCCTGGTCCAGAGCCCAGCGCAAGGTGACAGCTCCATAGAGCCCTGCTGCAGGGCCCTTGAGAAGGCAGGGCAGGGCCACCACTTAACGGGCCACCCTGGCGCCGTGGTTCTGAAGCTCAACTCGGGCATTTCCTTGAAAGCAGCGGAACGAGGCCTGCTTGCTTCCTCCACCCGTCCACTCAGGTCCAAGTGTCCAGGAGTGGCGGCGGATACCCTGGAATGTGCCTGCTGTCTGCTCAGATGCGGTCCACGTGGCTCATGTTGTTACCCAGCAACTCCAGACTGCCTCCTTCCTTCGCCGATGGTCCCCACAGACATGTGCCCGGGGACTCTGGCTGTGGCTGTGGGAGCCGGCAGGCCCACAGAGAGCCGTTCACTCCCAAGCAGATAGGGCTCTCTTTTATTTTGCAGCAGACACCCAAAGTGAATGACTCAGTCGTCAGGGTGCTGGGACTTCTCTGTAGACCTCTCGGCCCCCGAGCTTGGCAGTGGCCATGCCTCCTGATCTCAAGAGGGTTGTAGGCGCTTCAGGGCAGTTCTGCACGGCAGGTGGCCATAGGGGAGCCGCTGCCAGGGGCTTGGTGGCCAAGACCGCTTCCGTGCCATTTTGTCTCCCAGAAGGCAGCTCTCCTCAGCAGGATATCTCCCTGAACTCTAGCCAGAAGCTGACCTTGTGTCCACAGACAGGCCACACGCTGGTCTAAGAGAACAATGACACCAGGACCCAGGCTGGGCTCCTCTGGTCCCGGGCAGTGTCCTGGCTCCCTCAGCAAGCGTTGCTGCCTCAGCAAGGAGGGCAGAGGGGCTGCCGTTAGGCCACAAATGAGCTTTTCATTTTAATTTTTCAAAATACTGTCACGCTGGCTGATAACTGTAAGAAACCTCACAACCGTAGGCAAGTCCTAAATTTATAAAAACAAACTAAAGGTTTATAAAAATGTGCTCAGAATATCAGCCCGTCATATGTAATAACAAAAACACTCATTTGGTATATCCAATATTGTTTGGACAAGATTCAATTCTATTTTTAGGAGATTTCAATTTCCTTTCCCATAAACTCTATGAAATACAGTATGTGGCATATTTATAGTGACCCTTTTGAAGAGTGTTACTCTGCTGGACCCTTTAATAAGTCTAAATGAGTCAGTTGCCCCCTCACCTCGCTGAGCAAACAGAGATGGCCGTGGCAATCACAGGAGTCGGGCAGGGGCCCTCCCCCTCCTGCGTTTAACAACCTCGAGGCTTCTCGTTTCCGTAACAAAAGCTCTCTGAAGACAGCACTGGGTAATAAAGGCAATATTGAGGGCCATCTGGTGATTCCATTCAATTTATTTCATTGACAAGTCTTATAAATAAGAACACATAATTTCTGAAGGCAATCACAAAATTTACTACGCAAACCACCAACCGCAGCCTCGCCGCCCCTCTTCCTCCTGCTGCTCATGTGGGGCCTCCTACCACCACGATAATTTCACAGCACTTTGCATTTTCAAAGCACTCTGTGAAATTAGCCAATTTATTCTCAGAGAAGGCAAAGTAATAGTATCAGAAATGAAAAGAAACAAAGCATGAGGGGGTTTCCGCACCTGGAGGAAACTGTCCCTGACGTGCGCTTCCTGTTTTCAGGTGCTCATCACCACCCTCTGTATCCTGCAGTGCTTTCTACTTCCGGGGAAACCCCAGGGCAGAAGCTCCTGCAAACTCCTCACGAGGGGCAGCAGCATGGCATCCTGGGGCTGAAGCCGACAGTGGACTGGCACCTCGCCCTCCCCAGGGCGTCCCGTGGCCTCTTCCCTCCAGCACCAGGACCCTGATGGCTGGTGGCTAGAACTGCCCCCCGCCCCAGGGCCTCCTGCTGCGGCCCTGGGCGCCAAGTTGGCCAGCAGGGATCCTGCTTGTTTCTGGAAGCGCACGCCTGATGCAGAGCCACGCAAGTAATACCTCCTGCCTGACCGGACTCACCACCGACTTCGCCACTCCAAATGTGTTGGCAGGTCATCCTTCAGACATTGTCGAGTGAACTACGATAATGAGACCAGGATTGGGAGATGATTTAACATGTTTGTAAGACACTGAAGACCAGTTCTAAGATACTGGAGTGATGGAAGCATTATTCTAGAAAGGGCTATGAGATGGTGCTCGGCCATGAGGACTGTGGACACTCACAGCAGGCTAGAAGAATCTTCAAGGGTTACGCTGAGGGAAAACCGGCCAGTCCCAAAAGGCGACGTGTACAGGACTCCACTTGACACGGCATTCCTGAAATGGTAAAGTGTGAGAACCGGAGAACAGGTTGGTGGTTTCCAGGGGTGAATGCCAGACAGAGTGTCCCGCAGAAATTCCCGCACTGATGGAAACATGTACTGTCATGGTGGGTGTGGATAAACTCACACAGAACTCACTGCACGTACAAAGGAGTGACCATAAAGTGGGGAACCTGAGCGAGGCCGCACCTCACATCAGCCAGTGTCTGGTCGCACTGAGGAGCTGAGGTTCTGTAAGACACTACCATGGAGAAAGCCTGGGCAGGCAGGGTCTGCCTGGGTTATTTTATACAACTGCACATACACCCGTGACTAGCTCAAACAGAAATGAAAAGTCGAATCTAAAATAGCAGTGTCCAATCAAGAACTGGCATGTCTTTCTATTTTTTTGTATCACACCGTATTTCTTTTTGCAATTTTTCATAATTGTCCTCATAGGAGTCTTTCACCTGTATGGTTAGGTTTATTCATAGGCTTCTTATTTGTTTTGTGGCGATTGTAAAGGGGGTAGCTTTCTTCAATTCTGTCTCATTTTGTTCATTGTTGGTATATAAAAATGTTACAGATTTTCAAATATCGATTTTGTATATTGCAACTTTGCTGAATTTATTTACCATTTCTAGGAGTTTTTTTCCATGGGTTCCTTTGGATTTTCTATTATATAATCATATCATCTGCAAATAGGGATAGTTTAGTTTCTTCTTTACTTACCTGAGTGCCTTTTGTTTTGCTCTTTCATCTGATTGCATTGGCTAGACCTTCAAGCTCTATGTTGAAATGGAATGGTTTAAGTGAGCGGTCTTCTTTTGTTTTAGTTTTCAGTGGGAAAGGTTTTAGCTTGTTCCTATTCAGTATGGTGTTAGCAATGGATCTGTCATATACAGCTTTTATTGTGTTAAGGAATGTCCCTTCTACCCCATTTTGCTGAGAGTTTGATCATGAAGGGATGTTGTATTTTATTAAATGCCTTTTCTGCTTCTATAGATATGATCATGTGCTTTTTATCTTTCTTTCTGTTGATATCATGTATCACATTTATTGTTTTACCTATGTTGAGCCATCCTTGCAGTCCTGGGGTAAAGCCTACCTGGTTGTGGTGTATAATCTTCTTAAAGCTCTGTTGGATTTGGTTTGCTAGTATCTTGTCGAGAAATTTTGCATCAGTATTCATCAGGGATATTGGTCTGTAGTTTTCTTTTTTTGTTATGTCTTTGTCTGGTTTTGGTATCAAAGTGATGAAGACTTTACAGAATGAGTTTGGGGGGGTTCTCCCCTTTGAATCTTTAGAAATAATTTGAAGAAAATTGGGAATAGCTCTTCTTTAAAAGTGTTGCAGAATTCAGAAGTGAAGCTATCTCGACCTGGGTTTTTCTTTGTGGGGAGACTATCACTGATTCAATCTCATCGCTTGTTATTGGTTTATTTGGGCTATTTTATCCTGATTCAGCTTAAGTAATTTGTACATTTCCAGAAATTTGTCCATCTCATCTAGGTTTTCTAGTTTGTTAGCATATGGTTGTTCAACATATTCTCTCATACTTTTTTTTGTTTTTCTGATATATCAGTTGTAATATTACCTCTTTTTTTTTGAGAGGTTTTTGCTATAGGTCGCATGTACTCGCTGGAAAGACAGACAGAGACAGAGAGACATCACCCCCCCAAGGGGGATAGCCATGCCACAATCCCTTCTCCTCCATTCTCCTTTTGGGATCTTGAACACACATGCACACACGCCTGGTGTGAGTTTAAGCTACCGAGTCTGGGACTCGAACCACAGTTGACTACATGGGAGTCCAGTGACATAGCCATTACGTCAACTGCTGGTCCCAATATTACCATCTCTATTAGTGATTTTATCTATCTGGTTCCTTTCTCTATTTTTCTTGATTAGTCTAGCTAATGGTTTGTCAATTTTTTTTAAAATAAAAGCACTTTTCGTTTCATGATTATTTTATATTGCCCTTTAATCCTCTATTTCATTTACTCCAGCTTTAATCATTACTTTTTTTCTTTTGCTATTTTTTTTCTGTTTTTGTTTTTCCAGTTCCTTGAGATGTGATGTTAAGTTATTTATTTGACATCTTTCTATTTTTTTTTCTTGTACGCACTAATGGCTATGAACTTCTCCCTTACAACTGTTTTTATTGTGTCCCAGAGGTTATGGAGAGTGGTATGTTCATTATCATTAATTTCAATGAATCTTTTTATTTCAGTTTTAATTTCTTTAGTCATTTGAAACTCATTCAGGAGTAGGTTACTTGGTTTTCATGGTATTGGGTATTTTTAAGGGCTCTTTCTGTGATTGACTTCAAGTTTCATTCCCATGCAGTCAGAGAAGATGCTGGGCATATTTTTTATACTTTAAAATTTTGTGGCCTATTATGTGGTCAACCTTTGAAAATGTTTCATGTGGCGATGAGAAAATAGGGTATTTTATAGTTACTGGGTGGAATGTTCTATATATGTCTGTCAGGTCCATTTGGTTTATAGTATCAATTGACTCCTGTGTCTCTTTATTTTTTGTCTAGATGATCTGTCTGGTGGTGACAGTGAGTGTTGAAATCTCCAATGATTAGTGTGTTGCAGTCTATATCTCTCATTATCTGTAGCAGTCTTTCTTTTATATATTTGGGTGCCCTGACATTGGGTGTATAAATATTTCTGATTATTATGCTTTTTAGTGAATGAATCCTTTTAGAACTATTTAGTGTCCTTCTTTGTCTCTTTTTACCTTTTTTATCCTAAAGTCTTATTTTGTCTGATATCAGTATCATGACCCCTGATTTTTTTAAATGTCTGTTTCCACGAAATGATTTTTTTATCCTTTCATGTTCAGTCTATGTATGTCTTTTTTTTTTTTTTTTTTTTTTTTAGAGATTTTTGCTATAGGACACATGCGCTCACCAGAAAGACAGAGAGACAGAAAGCGAGAAATCACCCCTTAGGTGGGATGGCCAGGCCACTATCCCTTCTCCTCCATTCTCCTCTCAGGATCTATATATGTCTTTATCAATTAGGTGTGTTTCTAGTAAGCAACATGTAGAGGTTTCCTTTTTTTAAATCCATAGAGCCAATCTGTGCCTTTTAATTGAAGAATTTAATCCATTAATGTTCAATGTTATTATTTCTATGCGTGAACCTAGTACTGTAATTTAATTATCTTCCCCCCCCCCCCACCCGGTTGTTTTGTGCTCTCTTGCTTCTGTTTATCTTTCTTTAGTCTTCCAGGTATAGTATTCCCTGAAGTATTTCCTGAAGAGCTGGCTGACCTTTGATGAATACTTTCAGCTTTGGCTTATCTGGGGAGGGTTTTATTTCTCCTGCCCATTTGAAGAATAATCTTGCCAGGTAGAATATTCTTAGCTAAAATTGTTTCTCTTTGAGAGCTTTAAATATGTCTTCCCATTCTTTCCTTGTTTGCATTGTTTTAATCAAGAGATCTAATGGGGCAAACTTTGTAAGTAACTTTGTGTTTCTCTCTTAACATCCTAAAAATATCACCTTTGTCTTTGATTTCTACCAGTTTGGCTATGATGTTCCTTGGAGAGGACTGTCTTATGATAAATCTATTTGGTGTCCTCTGTATATCCTGGGTTTGAACATCCATATGCTTCTCTAAATTTGGAAAGCTTTCAGCTAATATAGTATGGAAAAGATTTTCTAAGAATCTACCAATCTCTTTACCTTCTAGAGTATCCATTTTGCTATTTGAGCTACCCCTGCTCTGTCTTCTGCTGGTTCCCCACAGTGCCAGCCCCTCTGTGCAGACATGTCGATGCTACTAATGGTTGATCCAGCCTTTGGGCCCAGCAAATCTGGCCCTGAGTTCACCATGACTCCACACTCCCAGAATAGACAATGAGGAAACCCCAACTGCAGTCCGGCACTAGGCATCACAGTGCAGGGATATGCCCCAGCCCCTTGGCTGAAACGGGCCAGGCCCAGGCTCCTCGAGATGATTTCCACTTTCACTGAGGCCTATCCTGGATGAGGCTGAGCCAGGTGTGTCCTCATGGGGACTGTCACACTGGGGTCCTCCCAGCCCACTGAGGACCTTGAGAGGCTCCAGATCCCCCAGTGTGCTAAGAACAGGTCTGGACTTCTTGCAGCCTCCTCTTCAGCTCCCAAGGGAGCCCAAACCAAGATTTAGGAAACACACGAGACTTCACCTGCTCCTGAGGCTGATGGGAAAGCTCCTGATTCTTTTAGAACTCAGACAACTATTCCCAGGTGGAAGGCCTGAACAGAGGAAAGGCTGCTGCCCCTCAGCTGGGGATGGCAGCAGGATCAACAGTGAGCAGTCCAGGCTCTGCTTTGCTACGTGGCCTCCCACCTCACTGCAGAATTCATCTCTCTCTGAGACCCACACAGGAGCCACAACAGTGAGAGCCCACGTTTCAGTCATAAACCCCATGGTGTCGACGTCCTCATCTTGAGCTCCACGGACCAGCTGCTGGGGTGACGTCGCTGTGCTCCTTTCTTCTCTCCCTCTCTCTGTCACTTTCTCCCTTCAGCCCTCTCTCCCTGTCTTTTACTCTGTCATACACACTCACATGGGCACACACAACTTGAAAGTGGGTTGTACGTATCATGCCCTCTTACCCTAAAGCCTCCTCAGAGGTGCTCTGATGTCACCAAGCTAAGCCAATGCCATTCTCACACCCAAGGATTTTTTTTTTTTTTTTTGTCAGAAGTTGTGTGTATTCTCCAGAGAGACAGAGAAGGAAAGTGAGAAAGCAGCCCCGTGGGGAACGGTTGCATCACAATCCCTTGTCCTTTTCCCACTCCTTTCAGGACTTGGGTGCACATGCACCTGGCATGTTGATTTCAGCCTGGGATTGAACCACACCCAGCTGACCTTGTGGGATCCAGCTTCCACCTTAACGACCATGCCACGGCTGACCCGACACTGGTTATCCTGCATTATCTAATCTACAGCTCCTACGCTGATCCCTCCGTTTCCCCAGAAAACAGTATCAGAGCTCTTTCATTTTGTTTAGTTTTTCACTTCAACCAAGGACCAAAGCAAGTCCAGCCATGGAATTGGGCTTCTTGTCACTTCCGTTTCTTTTCCCTCCTCAGTTTCCACCTAATCAATGCTTTGTCTTTCCTGGCCTCGATGGCTTGAAAAAGTCCAGTAAAACTGCCTTGGTGGTTTCCTAATCTGATTTGCCCCTTTCCTCGTGATCAGTCTCAGGTTCAGTATCTCTAGCAGCAGTAGTTTCTGGGTGAGGACTGCCCACTGCACACGGCGGGGTTTGTCCCAGCACAGACCACCGCGTGATCCGGGGCTGAGGCTGAATGCCCGCGGTGTGTCCCTGCAACGAGAGTGAAAGATATACGAAGGTCAAGGAGGAGCTCTGTGAGCTGACATCAAGTGATGTCTAGACGTGTCTTTAGACAAAAAAAGCAAGTTGTAAAAACCAAAAAACATAGGTATGCTGTGTGCTAGGTTCTGAAAGGAAGCTAGGGATACAAACGTCTATATTACTTGAATAGTTTTGCAAACACAAGCACAAGAAAGCACATGCTGAGGACAATTTTCTATAGGAGACAGATGAGAAGGGATAGGGGACGTTAGAAGGGAGCTGACCTTGGTTTAAAAGTTCCTTGACATATGGTTTTAACATCTATGCCTGTAAACACTGGTTGTAGTCAAAATAATGAAATGAAAGTGAAGGAGTTAACAAGTGTTGACGAGCACAGGAGAGAAGAGGACTCACGTGACTGCTGGTGGGAATGGGCACAGCCACAGAAAAATGACCGGAAACTCCTTGGAAAGCCGAAGAACTGCCCTGCAGGCCAGCAGCCCCTCCTGTAGACGCACCTCCAGTGTGAGCAAGGTTAGCAGCTCAAAGAGATCTCTGGCCCCGTGTGGACATGACGCCACGCAAGTCAAGATGCGGGAGCATCATCAGTGCCCATCCACAAATGGACACTCAGAAAAGCCGTGTGAGACAGACTGATGGGTCGATGACAGGTGCAGGGAGGGCACTATCCAGCCATGAAGAAGGAGGAGCCCTGGGGCCGGTAGGTGGTGTGGCAGTTGAGGCGCTGGACTCCCACATGGCTCTCCACGGTTTGTCTCCCTGACCTGGTGGCTGGCTTTCTCACTTGCCCTTCCTCTCTCTCTGTCTCTCTCTGGTCAAATTAACAAATAGTAACAAATAAAATTAAATAAATAATTCTTTAAAAATGAGGACGAAGGCGGAATCTTGTGCGTGGACCTGGGGGCACCACGTGAGGGGCGGGGAGTGGAGCCAGGCAGAGATACACTGCAGTGCTGCATAGTTCACGGACATGTGAGTGTGAAGAGGCCAGACTCGGCAGATGGTAGAACGGTGGTTAGCAGGAGCTGGGGGTGAGAAGATGCGGTCACGGGGAGCACACCCTCAGCTCTACGGTGATACTGGGGACCCACATACAATGTGGTGACCGTCATTAATGATGATCTGTTGTACAGTTAAGAGCAGATCTTAAATGTCCTCACCCCCCCCCCACACACACACACACACGGTAACTGGGGAAGATAATGTGTTAACCAACTAGATTGTGATAATTACTTCATAGTATTTACAGGCATCAAATCATTATGCTTTATACCTTAAATTTATACAATCTCATTTGTCAATTCCTCAGTAAAGCTAGAAAATTTAAATATAAGGTCAAATTGAAAAAGAACTTAAAGGCTGATTCTCACATTGAATTCAGTAAGAAATGAATACAACTGGGATCCAACTGATGGCATATCTTCAAAGAAGAGAATGAATCCAAGTCACCTTTGAACGAGAATTGCTTCCCTTCACACCAGACCCACGCGAGGCTTAGGGCACACTCAGGGAACCAGGAGTGCCGTGCCAGGGGCGAGCAGCGTGTGGAGACAGGAGAAGCAAAGCAGGGGTGTAGGGAGCAGGGCCACGTTCCAGGGCATTGGCTTTATTTCTGCATCAGAATATCCCTCCTCAGTGCCAACTGGTCTGACCACACTGACCAAGCTGGGAAGGGTCTGGGGCTCTGTCCCCCAAACTGCAGTGCCTGAAGATGCAGCCAGCGTCCGTGCTCCAGGGACTGAGCGGCTCCGCCCCAGGGGCAGCTGGGGCAGGGTCCCACGGGGGAGCACACGAGCAGCTTCTGCACAGCCCCAGCCACCTTGCAGCAGGCGCCTGGGGACGCCATTTCTGCACAGACGCATCTAAGCGGTACCTGAGAGAGCGGCGATGTGTTTCCTTCCTGGGCTCTGGGTCTTGACAGAGCATTTACTACCTGGATTCGGATGAAGACCGTGAAAAATGTTCAAACTCGGACATCTCCGTTCGACAGGCCGTGAAAGAATGTGTTGGGTAGCTTTGCAATATTTCCAATGTCCTTCTCCCCACTTGGAGAATTAAGTGACACCATTATGACCGGTTGGGTGACAGGCGAGTAGGTCACGGTGATCCCTGAGTCTGACCGGGTTTAATGAAGAGTGAGACGCTGACATACAGAATCCCATGCATTTCTGTAATCACGGGCAGTATTTCACGGTGAGCTGTGTTCGTGTCTCTTCAGATGTATAGTGCAATGGGAAAGTGTAATTTTCAGACCCTAACACATCCAGGTGGGCGTTATTATGGCCCATTCTGGGCTGCATCCAGACCTTTAGCAAGATGCATATGTGTTCTGAGCCTCTATTTTCCGATTGATAAAAACAGTTATTCTTTTACTGGCCTCACCAGCTTTTGTAACAATGGAATGAGATGGTATCTGAAGAAATAAGCAAATGAGGGGACCAGCAGTTGGTGTAATGGCTATGTTTCTGGACTCCCATGTAGTTGACCATGGTTCGAGTTCCGAACCCAGTGGCTTAAACTCACACCAGGTGCATGTGCGTGCATGCCCAAGATCCCGAGAGGAGAATGGAGAAGAAGGGATTGCGGCGTGGCCATCCCCCCCAGGGGGTGATTTCTCACTTTTTTCTCTCTGTCTTTCTGTCTTTCTGTGAGTGCACGCGTCCTATAGCAAAATCCTCTTCCCCCAAAAAATAAAAAGAAATAAGCAAATGTGTCTGGCCCTAAGACGCCTATGACAGATGAAGATTTTCCCTCTACTTGCTCAGCCAGTCTCTCTCCTGAGCCAGCTCCGCACACTGCAGATCACAGCTAGTGGGGCAACAGAGGCAGAATTACAGATATGTATCATTTTTAGAGAGATTTTTGCTGTAGGGCGTGTGCACTTGCTGGATAGACAGAGACTGAAAGCAAGAAATCATTCCCCAGGGGCGATGGCCATGCCACAGTCCCTTCTTCTCCATTCTCCTCTCAGGATCTTGGGCATGCATGTCCATGCACCCGGCATGAGGTTTAAGTCACCTGATCTGGGATTTGAATCCCAGTTGACTATGTGAGAATCCAGAGATGTAACCATTACGCCATCTGCTGGTCCTGAAATAATATATTCTTAACACCAGGTGACAGGTGCGTGTGCCCAGACAGCGTGCCCCTGTGGAGCCTGGCCAAGCCATAATCACTTTCCTCCAGTCGTCCGTCCCATCAGGGCCTGGGCACACAGGGCAGTGTCTGGCATGTTTCTTAAACTCACAGGCTGGGCTCAAACCTGGTAGCCATGTGCTTCCTCTGCAAGCACCTGCCCACTGTCCTACGGGGTCAGCCCAGAAATCAAGATTTCTACATTACAATGTAGAAAACTAGCACAATAACTTACAAAACAACCTCTGATTCTAAGTTCACAAAGGAACCCCACGTGTCACGTGGGTCCCCAAGTAAAAGTACCTATTCCTCCCGGCTGGGTCTTCCTCTTGGATTTTTTTCCGCTGTCCATTTTAATCAATGGAATAGAGTGGACTACTAGAATATTTTCTGGCAGTGCTAAGTGCATACATTTCAGAAGCCACAGTTCAGAAACCTTTCGTTCTGGAACAGCAGGGCACCTCTGTTGAACTCAGGCACCGGACCTTAATCACTAGGAAGCCATTAGTTTCAGTCTGTGACGTCAGCACGTCCATGGAGACGGACACCCTCCCATTTCCGCTCCAGCCTATTGTGCCTGGTGAAGGACCTGACCATATCTGATTGTATTCAGTTGCCGGTTCTCTAAAGGGAGAGGTGTTCACATCCGATTTCCCACTTTCCCCACCCAACTCTTCTATATAACTGTCATTATCCCTGCCCAATATGTTCAGGAGATACGGTTGGGAAAAAATTAATGCAGACTCTACGTTAGAAATACTCACTATAAGATTGTACATTTCAGGAAGCTTTAAATTAAGGTGAAAGTAGTTGAAAACCAAGGTCCAGGGTTGCTGAGAAGGCCTGGCACTGACAGAGAAGCACGGGGCCGAGAGTGACAGATGGAGACGTGAGTGTGCCCTGCCATTCTGGGAGCTCTTCAGAGTACCGGTCAGTGGGCCCTTCAATGGCTCAATATCCTCACTAATGGAGTCATTTCAGGGGTGAGCATTCCCCAAATGAAACAGTGGAAAAACAGCGGCCACTATTTCGTCAGGTATATAATGAAAAACTCAAAAGGGAACATACAGAGATCGTCGTAGAGTGGTGAAAGGTATCAGCACTGCCTCTTCAAGGACGTCCCGAATATTAAAACGCTGAATTCCACTGCCACAGACCCTGCAGGAGAGCTGCAGAATATAGAAAGCAAAAGGAGGGCAGAGAGGGACACGTACCATTACAGAGCTCCTTGCTGTGTTCCTTTTTCTTTTCTCTTTTTTCTTTTTTACTGTAGATACAGTCTAAACTCCAAGGCCGTTGACAGCGGGGTTAGTGTCCAAGCAGGTGCACAGTCTCTACAGGTGAACTGGCGTCTGTTTCCATGCCCAGGGCAACAGTCACACTGCCTGGCCACAAGCCCATCCACAGCACTGGATTACAGCACAGATGGGGCGCGACGGCGTGGTTTTCAGGCAGCCTACCCCCAGGGACCTTAGAGTTCAGCTGCTTGCTGGAGGATGAGGGGAGCCGAAATGGGGTAAGTGGCCCTGGAGCTGTGGTCTGCTCCAGCGTATATCCATGGCACAGACACGGGGAGGACCACAAACCCACGTCCCTGCCGCTTCCTGGCTGCAGGGCTGGGCAGGCTACTTCTCCCTGCCCTCAGCCTGCTCACCTCTAAGGCAGGTGCGTACAGCCAGCAGGCTTGTCTGTGTCCACAGGGGAGCAAGCAGGACACCTGTGACTTGTGACCCCTGAGTGGTGACCCCAGCATTTTTATCGAGGGACCTCTTGACTTCCCCCAACTGTGGTCCTGGAAGCCCACCTCCCGGCACTTCTGCAGAGCTGTGGGTGCTGGCTGAGCACCGTCCTGCAGGTCATTGCCAGGCTCAGGGTCTCCTGTCATTGCCGAGGTCTCTCAGGCACAGAAGACCCACGAGAACAGGCAGGCAGGGAACTTGGGGGCCAGTAACGGGACCCGGCCTCTTCCCTGTTCTGTGTTAATGCACTCTCGGCTGTGTGAGGGTGAACGTGGCTCTTCAGGCACCTTCTCTGTGAAGTAGAACTCTTCCTGGACCGCAGGGTGCAACCCAGCATGGAGGTCAAGTCCCCATGGGCAGTCAGGCCACCGAGGAGGAAAACCGTGGCAGGTTCTGGCAGCTGGGGGCTCCCAGGAAGGCTGCCGGGATTTGTGTAGACACAGGTACCAACCGAAGCTGGCTGAACCGTGACTACAGCTGCAGCTTCTCCCAGGAACACCACGGAGGGAAGCACAGAGCCGGTGGCACCAGCCAGACGCAGACGCATCTCCGAGAACACCCTCTCGTCCACCGGTGGAGCACCATGTCAGCAGGGTTGCAAGAAATACAAAGTTTTTGTGTATATGGAGGGGAAATATCCAGTGAAAATTTTAACCATTACAAAAATTAGGCTTATAAAATATTTTTGAGCAAATGACTCTGCTTTTAACAGTTATTTACTGGTTTTTATAGCCCAATGTTGACCAAGTCATAAAAATATAATGACTTAGACCAGACAAAAGTAGCCGTGCTCTTCCGTTTTCTTCCCAGAATAGCAGCGCATGGGTTTAGCATTTAGTCCGGGTTATTTGAATGCCCAGAAAAGTGTCCTGAATCATCGCAGATATTACAACTGGTTCAACAGAAAAATAAATGACACCGTGTCTCCCCCTTCCTCCCACTCTCAGCCCCTGTCACTGTCCTTTGTCCCCAGTGCCCTTGGGTGCCAGACCAGCTAATGAGGCTGACTCCAGGCAGGAGCCGGCAGGCAGGGAGTGAACTTCTGACGGCGTCCTCCTAGAGCTGCCGGACCCCAGAGCGCATTTGGGCACCAGACCTTTGCAAGAACCTCTGGCAGAACTGACCCATGCCAGCTGACAGGGCTAAGAGCAAGTCCCCACCAGCCAAGAAAGGCAGAAAATGCCCTCCAAGGCTCCACGTCTCTTCCTCACCCCACGTGGGAAGCAGGAAGCGATGCCGCGTTACCTCGCGGCAGAGCCCTGGCCTCGGGGTGCAGGGAGGACGGCCCCAGAAGTGCAGCCAGGAGCCTGGAGAGCAGCAGTGCTGACATCTGCCCTCACTGGCCGCCCTGGGCCCGGCAGTGCTCCACTCGCACCCCATGCAGGTCCCCGGCCCCCAGGTCTGAGTTCCCGGCTGCCTGGGCGGTGCAGAGCACTCCGCTCCTGCCAGGCAGCTCCTGTCCCGCGTGGGCTGGAGCCGGAGCCCGCCTGGCTGCCCCGCCTCCCCGTGGATGGCGCGGGCGGGCCATGCTCAGCCTCCATCTCTGAGCAAACAGGTCACTCAGGCCAGGCCCCGCGTCCACACCATGCCAGCTCCAGCTGGGAGGCAGGGCCGCCCGCACCTCTGAGGGCTGGCCCGGGCGGCTGTCCTCACTGCCCAGACCTCCTCCAGGCTTGTGCCGGGGCCAGGGGAGGTCCGGAAGTCCCTCATTCCTGCAAAGACAGACAGAGAGGAGAGCCAGGGAGCCTGCGCAGGTGGGAACGGTGCCCGCCCTGAAGCCTCCGCCTCAGGATTCCGAGTCTCAGGGAAGGGGACCGGAACCAGCGCTGGCACCGTCTTTGCAAGCACATACCCAGGACGCTCTTGCCATCCTAGACAGCAGGATGCAGAAAGGAGTCTCCCGCGGAGCGCCGCCCAGTGACCCTCCCGTTCAGGCTCACGCAGGTGCTCCAGGTGAGTAGCAGCACAGCAGACGCTGCAGCAGGTGCCGTGGTCCCTGGGCGGGGCACGGACTGGGTGTCCTACCCAGGTTCCAGGTCTGCTGTCCCTGCAGCATCACAGCTGTCCGGCTCCCAGGGTCTCTACAGGAGCTGCAGAGGGGCCCTCTCCACGGCAAAGGCAGGCTGAGCTTGACAGTGCACGGCCAGTGACGACGGGGGGGTCCTCGCGCAGGGCAGGGAAGGACAGGCCCCAAACCTGAGCCCTTCGGTGTTTGAGACCACTGCATACATGGAGGGGTGCTGAGGGGCACTGGCCCTGGGCCTGCCTGTTTCCCCGAGACTTGAAGCGGCCCCTCCATGGGGTGGCTTTCTCCCACTTCCATGGATCCTGAGCCACGGCCTCCGTCAGGCAGGGCAGATCCATGCACCGTGATCGGCCAAGGGCATATGAGGAGCAGGTCCTCCAGGGCGTCGTGAGAATAAATCATCCCGCTCGTGTCTCTGTCTTGCAGAGGTCTGTTACCGTGGCCGGGGGCACGAGCTGAGGGTCCAGGCAGCCCCGGTCACTCTTGTGCACAGGGTGCCCACGTGCTTCCCAGTGGTCCGGCTCACCTCTTGGCCTCCTTGTCCAGGACATGGAACAGAACCGCGGGCTCCCGGTGGCCGGCACCTCGCCATCCTCCCCAGCGGCCCTCGCTGTTTGCCAGTGAGCGCCCATCAGGGGCCTGCTGCGGAGTCCACAGCCAATCTGGAGCGAGGACCCTGGTCCCTGGTGGTCCCCCACTTAACCCTTCCTCCTGCACTATAAAAGGAACTGTGGGGGACCAGCAGTTGGCGGTAATGGCTATGCCACTGGACTCCCACGTAGTCGACCGCGGTTCGCGTCCCGAACCCGGCGGCTTAAACTCATGCCGGGCATGTGTGTGTGCCCAAGATCCCAAGAGGAGAATGGAGGAGAAGGGATTATGGCGTGGCCATCCCCCCTTGGGGGTGATTTCTCGCTTTCTGTCTCTCTGTCTCTCTCTGTCTGTCTGGCAACTGCACGCATCCTAAAGCAAAAACCTCTCCAAAAAAAAGAAACCGTTGGGGACCAGGGACCTGGGCACAGAAGTGACATGTGCCCGCATTGCCACCACCATGATGGCAGGGGATTTTGAATAAGCTGGCTCTGGCCCTCGGAGAGAAGGCCGACCCCGGCTGGTGACCTAGAGGGCCACGAGGACCTGGAACCAACCAGAGCCCCTCGCTCCTGGAGCTGTGTGAGGGCCTTGCTGGGACCCTGACGACCCCAACTGCCGTATTTCTAGAAACTGCCAGAATGCCGAGGTCCCCTGAGGAAGGCGCTGGGGTCCCTTCCAGGGCCCCTTTGCCGGCTACCGCTCCCTGGGGGGAGGTGGTGCGTGGCCAAGGCGCAACCCGACACGTAACAAGCAGCCGTTGAGTTATCTGACTGGTGGGTGACTGACTGGGCCGGTGGTGAGTGGTGAGCACGTGGACGACCTTCGGTGGGCTCCGAGCAGGTGGGAAGCACGTGCGAGGCCGAGCAGCCATGCGGGGTCACTGCATCCCGGGGCAGTTCTCACTTCCGCCTGGTCCACCAGCAGGCCAAGACTGAGCTCTGGCCCTGTCAGGTCATGCCAGGCCCTGACACAGGCAGGGTCTGTGGACACAGGCAGGGTCTGTCTTGGACCAGAATTGGCCTGCAAACTGGGAGCCAGCCGGGCTCCTCCCGACTGTCCTCGGGACTCTCAGAACCTGGTGGGAAAGTTGGAGAACGCTCCCCATCCTCGGCCCTGGTTGGTGGGGAGGCCCTCCCAGGGCACCTTCTAGAACCACACAGACGTGCTCTAAAGGCACGAGCGCCCTCAGCTCCACCGGCAGCCTCGGGGCAGACGTCGGCCGGAAGCCTTGAGCAGGCCCACGGGCTACCGGGCTACCATGAGCCCCGCTGTGGCAGCGGATCAGAGGTTCTGGGCTGAGCCGGAGCAGCTGGGGCAGGGCGGGGGGCTGCCTCCAACCACCAGCTCCCGGTGGGACAGTTCGCCTCACTCGCCTCCCTCCTTCCTCCCATCTTCCTCCTCTTCCTCGTTCCTCTCTCCACTTGCAGAGGAAGGTCTGGGCTCTGGTTACAGGCCCTGGGCAATGCTCACAACTCCTGCAGGGAAGACCCGCAAGGTGGGCCATTTGGTCAAAGTCACGTGGGAAAGGTGTCCTGCCCCGCAGTGGGTTCTTGGTGACACAGCAGACACGGGAGTTCTTGGGGACAACACAGGAGGCCCCTGTGTGCATGCAGGCTGTGTGCTTGGGGCACACGGGGAGACACGGGGTGTGGGCCTGAAGGACACAGAGCGAAAGTGAGCTTGAGCCTGTCTGGCCCGCAGCAATTCGCTTTCTGCCTGGCTCCGGGAAGAACCGCAGAGCTGGGAGCGGCTCTTGGCCAGTCTGATGGCCGCTCGGATTCAAACAGGCACAGCGGGCAAGCTGTCTCCTGTGCTTAGGTGACACCCAGGGGAGGGATAACCCGTGCCTGGATGCAGAGGCCCCAGGAATTGTGACCTGAACTTCCTCATGGGCCACCATTGAAAGGCTGGTCTCCAGTGGGTCAGCAGCAATGCATCCTTGTCGGGCCAGGGGACCTCAGCCAAGCTCACAGCTCCGGGCCCCCGTTCTGCCCTTGCCTCCTGAGGGAGAGGAGCCCGCACTTCCTTGCGAAGGACCCCTACACTGGCTGCTGAGCGGTGCCGTGATGCCCGCAGCCCGGCCGCCACCCCGTCCGTGCGTTAGTTCCCGAACTGGGCCAAGTCGCAGCCAGTGTCCAAGGACGACAGTCAGGGCAAGGAGCCAAGAACACGCTCCTCAGCCCGGGCTCCTGTTCGTTGTCCCAGAGACAGAGGCGAGGAGGCCGGCTCAAGACCTGGTAAGGGGCGGGTCCTCATGGCCGACCGTGGTTCAGGTCCTGGATGGACCCCGTGACATGAGAAACACGCCAGTGACATGTGTGTGCCCAGAACCCCGAGAGGAGGGGGAGGGGGAGGATGGGGCCGGCAGCAAGGCCTGCCACGAGGGGTGCGCTCCCCCTCTCTGTCTCTCTGTCTCTCCAGTGAGCACATGTGTCCGCTAGCAAAATTTTCAAAATGAAAAGGAGAGACCGGCAGTGTTCTGAGAACAGCTGGCCATCTCAGCAGACGGCCACTCTCCGTCCCCCGCGTGCTTTTAGGGGGTCTGTGGCCCAGGCAATGCTACTGGACAGGCCTCTGAGACAGGCTGGAGGCTTCTGAAGGGCCCGGGCAAACTCGCTCCTGCCACGTTTCCGTCTTAACCAGCTGCCGCTGCAGGGTCTGCTGACGGTCATGGTCTGACACACACCCGTCTTGCTGTCTGGGAGGGTCAGGTGTGCACGGTGGTTCCAGTGGTTCTGACCGAAGGGGTCAGTCAGGATGATCCCACTGGACAAAGGGCCCCCTGGGCCAGTCCCATGGCGGTGGCTGTTGCTAAGCGGTGTCCACCTGTCAGTGCCTTTTCCTGCGGTCTGTTTCCCCTTCCCCGATGCTTCAGCTCCTCTGTGCCCCCTAAGGAGGACCCTGGCCTCATGGGATGGAAGTTCCCTGCCCATCGGCCTCATACCCACAGGGTTCCCCTCCGAGGCCGCAGACTGCAGCCTGGAAAGGCTTCCTGGTGTTCTGAAGGACGCAGGTACTCCAAAAACCACCTCCTCGGGCCACCCTGGGAAGGGCCTGGGTCCTCACTGCCGGGCCGCCCTGCACATACCAGCTGTGTGCTCCCGCGGGACTCAGACTGAGGCTGCGCGGGTCGGGGAGCACCTGCTGGGACGTGCCCCTCTCTTTCTCTCTCTCTCAAAAGAAATAAATTATTTTTGGGGACCAGCAGTTATTGTAATGGCTATGTCGCTGGACTCCCACGTAGTTGACCACGGTTCGAGTCCCGGACCCGGTGGCTTAAACTCACGCCGGGCGCATGTGCGTACATGCCCAAGATCCCGAGAGGAGAGCGGAGGAGAAGAGATTGCGGCGTGACCATCCCCCCTGGGGGGTGATTTCTTGCTTTCTGTCTCTCTGTCTCTCTCTGTCTGTCTGGTGAGTGCATGCACCCTATAGGAAAAACCTCTCCAAAAGAAAAAAAAGAAAGAAAGAAAGAAAGAAAGAAAGAAAGAAAGAAAGAAAGAAAGAAAGAAAGAAAGAAATTACTTTTTACCAGAGATCTCCTTTAATGCCAGGCTCACACCCAAGACCCTACAAAACTGGAGGGCTGGGAAAAGGGGATCACGGTGTGACAAGACCCTGTCGAGGAAGCTCCTTTGTCTCTCTCTCACATGCACACACGCCCTTTATCATAAATGAAATAAATAACTCTTTTTTAAAAACCTGACCCTTAGTCACAAAAGTTGTCAAGCATGGTGGGCCAAACGGCGTCCCTCAAAAGATACGTGCAGACCCTGCCCCTAGTGCCTGTGCACGTCGCCTGGCTGGGAAGGGGTCCTCGCAGGTACAGTTCGGTTGAAGACCGTGCAGGAGCTCCCTGAGCCTAAAAACGATAACAGGTGTTAGGAGACCGAGCCGGGGAGGGGCGAGGGTCCTGGATGGACACCGGAAGTGGATACGCTCTCTCTTCCTGCTGAGATAGTTCCTTCGGCCCTCCATTCCCAGGCTGAGTGGCCCTAAAGACAGAACGAGTGTCTCGTGCACAGCTGTGGTGGGGTCTGGGTTTGGCTCACTCATCCCAGCTACTCTCTGTCTCCTGATTGGAGAGTTTCTGTCTCTCTCTTTTTTTTTTTCTTTTTGATTTTTGTCATAGGGTGTGTGCCCTTTCCAGAGAGAGACACAAAGACAGAAAGAGAGAGGGAAGGTGAGAAATTACCCCTGGTAGCCACTGGGCAGACCAAGGAGGTTCCTCACTCCCTGAGTCACCGCAGCTCCGGGGGAGGAGGCCCTGCCTTCCGAAGCAGCCCTGGTGCCAGCGCCTCCTACCTCCTGCCTCGCACTTACTGGCGGTCACACAGCAGTGGGCGCGCCCAGCCCTCCTTCCCGGCTCTGTTAATGTCCCCTCTAACACATGAGCTTCCTCTCTTCCCCGGAGAGACACCAGGATGAGTGGCATCTGGAGAAGGGCCCGCTCCGGTCCCCTTTTCAGGCAGCAGGCATGAAGGCGCGAGTGGATCAGGGACGGCGCCCACGATACACCAGTGAGAGCAGCAGTCGTGCTCACGAAGTCAAAGTTTGTAAACAAATGCAGTAGAGATTCAATGGTGGCGGATTGCAGTGATGGTTAGGGCTCACGGTGGGGGGGGACCCCGAAGCCGCAGACCTCCAGAGCCTGCCAGAAATGGCTGCGAAATCCAAATATCCCAGGCGGCACCTAAATGCACGAAACCAGAGGCTTCGAGTGGAGAGCGTGGCTTCCCTCCCCACAGCCCTTCCGAGAGACTTCCACGGGACCTGCGTGAACGTCCTCATCACGAGCTTCCACACTAATTTTAAGAAAGCGGCGTGACGCGCTGCTTGCCAACTCCAGTGTAATTCTGTACTACAAATTAGACCAGCTCCGCTGTCTTTGAAATGTAGTGTGTTGAAAATGGTGCATACAGGTTAAAAGATACAGATTCGGAACACCAGGATTTACATGAAATTATCACACAGACTTTGATAGAGCCCTGGACTGATTCAAAAGAGCAAGTTTCATACGAAGCTGTCTCGTTCTCTTTGAAAGCACCTTGATCTCGGCACCGTCATCTATTAATTATATTACAGATAAGGTAAATAAAAGTGTGGCGATACGGAGATCACAGCCTTCTTTCTTCTGCCGGAGACTAAAGGTACGGGCTCCTGTGAAGTCTGCAGCGAGGAGCGATGACAAAGGTGTCCCATAACCGAGGGGCTGCATTTATTTCGACACGTGATGGAAAGATCTGAAGTTCGACAGCCAAGAGTGAAGCTGAAAGGGGCAGCCCAACGCGGCCGAGCAGCCCAAAGAGGGCGGAGGGTCCGAGCTGGAGCTCCAGGGGAGGAAGGCTTTCTTTGAGAATTATTTTTGTCCTTTCATTTGGATTTTAATAGACTATTTTTAGGAAACTTGGGTTCAGCAAAATCGAATGGGAAGGGCTCAGACCTTCCCCTTGCTTCCTGTCACCCCACACGGAAGTTCCTCCAGCGTTGACACCCCACACCCGGTGGCACCTTGGCTAAGGCTGACCGGCACTGAAAAGTTACTAGCACTCAAAGGCCATCACTTGCCTGAGGTCTTTTTAAAGTATTCCAGAAATCATGCTCTATGCCTTGGGCACTGTCCCAGTCTGCTTAGCTGTGTGACAAAGTGCACACACAGGGTGGCTTGTAAGCATAGACTTTCCTGTGGTTCTGGAGCCTGGGAGGCCAAGACCCAGGCACCGACATATTGCATATTGGGCGTCTGGTGAGGACGCGTCCCCAGGTTCACGGGCGGCACACCCTCGCCGTACCCTCGCAAGGTGGAAGGACCAGCCGGCTGTCTGGAGCCCCTTCGGAAGGACTCAGATCCCATCCGTGGCTACTCCCTGCCCAGGGCCATGGCCTGTAGATGAAGAGTTCAATGACTGACCCTGAGGCACACCCCTCGGCTCCCTCCCCGCCGACGGTGGCCCAGCGGGCCTCTGCAGTCTGTGCGGGCGGAGGTCCCAGCAGCCGGGAATCCCCTGCATCAGACGCCAGCGAGGAGACCACTGAGGCTTTCCCAGAATCAAGGTGATAAGAACAATGTTTCTCAATTTTAGGAGAAAAAGCATTTTCAAGCCTGTTTCCTGGTCCGTGGGGTAGAACCCACGGTCTCCGCAGCAGCCCATTGACGTGTAAGCGCAGCCCCACCGTCCGCCAGGGAAAGGCTCGGCTCGCTCTAGCCTTGCTGCCGGCTCTCGTGGCTTCCAGTCTGTGGCCCTCGGGTCAGTGAGCTCAGGCCCACCCTGTGCTAGGGACTGGCTGGGCTTGGGACCGGGTTCCGCGGCACAAGGCCAGACCTAGCACGCGCCTGTGTGGATGACTAATAGCCGGAAGGTGGGACGGCCAGAGCGACCATCACAGTCTCACGGTGGTACGCTGGGTCGGATCGAGGCAGCAGGCGGGGCGGTTTCCTCCTGAGGCCTCTCAGGTGATGGGAGCAGAGGCCGCCTCCTCCCTGCGTCTTCGTCAGCCCCGCCCTCGTCTCTTCTTGCAGGAATGCCAGTGAGACCCGGTGAAACCCCTAGTGAGCCTGCTGGCTCGCCTGGTAAACACCCACCCCACACAGCATGTGCTGAGGTGGAGGCCGAAGGCTTCAGCACACAGATCTGGGGGACACCACTCAAGCCTGAGCGTCAGTGACTGGAGACAGGCCTTCAGCAAGGACCCTCTGCCTCGTGAACAGCAGGCCTAACAGGCGCCACCTCCCACGCTAGGATGACACGATCGGGCAAACCCTCTGCTCCCACAGCTTGGACTCCCGGGAGGAGCAGAGCCCAACGACACGGACAGGCGGGCATGCAGTGGTGCTAAGGTTGAGGAGGAGTCCCGGTGCTTGAGGGGGTCCCAGGGTGCAGTTGTCGCAGACACAATCCAGGTCAGGGACGTCCCCAGGTTGGTGGTCTCAGGCAGAGCGAGGCGCATGTGTGGGCCACCTGGGGAGTGTCCTGGGCAGAGGGTCCCTTGTCATCTCCCCTTTCTGGGCATCTAAAGGCCCAAGTCCTGAGCACCGTTACCGCGAGTTATCGCAAGGCCAGCAGGGGCTCCGACTGGCCCGCCGATTCAGTGGTTGTCCACTTCCCACTCAGAACCACTCTTTAGCCAAGCCGTTCATTCTGCGTGTGCTGTTTATGCCGAGACCATAATGATAACCTGCAACTGCCCGTTTGTAGCCACAGAGAGCCCAGTGCCGTGCAGATTTGCTTAGCTGCCTATTAATCCTGATCTTTTCATTAGAGGAAAAACACAGCTGAGCAACGCGACCGCGGTGGACAGTGCGTGCGGCCGTGCGGTCTTAGAGCTGTCTGTTATCCGTGCAACGATGACATTTTCGATTGAAAAATCAATGTTTTCCCTTCTCTCCTTTTAACCTCATGTGCTCTCTTCCCTCTTCCCTTCCCAGGACCGGACAGTGTAGCGCACCATGAAAGGCAGACAGAAAGCGCCTCGGGCATGTCCACGGGAACTCGAGCCCATCTCGTCAGCACAAGGACCGGCTCCCCTCCAGCGAAGGCCACTCCCCCATCCCACCTTTCAACTCTCCTTATTAACCCTTACAGTCCTGGGGTAGGGGCAGGGGGGCAGACGGCCAGTCATTCCTTTTACTAACGCGAGAAAGGACGCGTGCCAGCTGGGCAGATCTGGCCAAGAGTGCTACAGCTCACGGCGGTGCACACGTGGCGGGTAGTGTGGTGGCCTGCCCAGGCCGTGGCTCTGCTGCGTCCCAGCTGGACACGCTGCGATGACCAGAGCCTTCTCTCTCCTGGCAGGGACCCATGAGGAGTTGGTGTGGTCAGCAAGGGGTTCAGATGGAAGGGTCCCGGGGCCCTGGTGGACACGGGGATGCCCACTCAGTTGCCCTGGAGGCCCAGGGGCTGCTCTGAGGCTGGTCAGGGCCTGTGTGGTGACTGCGTCCCCGCTTGAGGCCTGCTCTGCTCCCAGCTGGCCAAAGTTCCTCCTTGCAGTGCTTCTCGCTGGACTCAGGCCCCCCTCGTCCGCATCCGCCCTGCCCGGAGCCTGACCTGCGACAGGTTGAACGCTTAGTTCTTCCCCTCTCCCCCTGCGCCTAGACAGGTCACCTCCCCTGCCTTCGCCTCGGTCTCCCACCTGTGTGGGGGCCCAGCTGCCTCTCTCTGAGCCTGTCGGCGCATGTCAGGTGGCCGAGGTGCTCGACACGTGGGAGTCCAGCTGCTCCGAGCGTGCCGTGCCCATCTAGGCTCCTGTCACAGATGTCCCATAAACGGGGGTCTGGGCAGCCGAGGCTGCAGGCTAACTTCACGGCTGCCCCGGGGCACAGACAGCGCCTTCTTGCCCCCGGGGGCAGACGAGGCGAGGGCCTCTCCAGGGCAGTGGCTGCCAGTGCTGATTTTTTTTTTTTTTTTTTTTTTTGAGAGACTGTTGCTACTGGGCATGTGCACTCGACAAAGAGAGAGAACGCAAGAAACCACCCCTGGGCAGGATGGCCACTCCACAGTCCCTTCTCCATTCCCCTCTCGGTATTCTGGGCCTGCATGCACATGTACCCAGTGTGTTTCGAGCCACCAGGCCTGGGACTTGAACTGCAGTCAGCCATGTGGGAGTCCAGTGCCTTAACCACTGTGCCATGTGCTAGTCGCTCTGGGGTGTCTTCTCATGTGGGCACTGACTTCACTCAAGTGCTCCACTCTCAGGGTCGCCTCTAATACCATCACACAGTCCTGTTTGAACGTGGGACTCCCAGACACAAGCATGCGGTCCCCGGTAGCTTTTAGTACAATGTGTGCAAGGTCGTGCCACGGCGGGGACAGGGCTGACTTTCCTCCCCTCTGTGAAGTGGACGCATGGCGCCTTCCTCGAGCGCCGTGGTGGACTGTGTGCGTGTGAGTGCTGTTTTCAGCAGGATCAGCCGTGGGACGGATGATAAAAGGCCTCTGGTGGCCCTCACCGCCCAGTGCTCAGGCACCAGGACACAGCAATGGCTCCTTCGCTATCCAGATCCGGGAAGGGGGCTGGGAATGGTCAGAAGTGGGGAGGTCACGGAGCGGTGTGGGGGTGGTACTACAGGACTTGCCAATGGATGGGCTCTGGGCAAAGAAAGATGAAGGACAGCCTGTAGCATGGACCCCTGGGTGAAAGGGTCCATTTTGAAGGAGAGGAAGGAGGTGAGGGGACTGGGGGAGGTCAGGGCTCCCTGTGGGCCCACCGGGTCCTCAGTGTCATCTGGACCCCTCAGGGGGAGCCAGCCCAGGGCAGCTAGTGAGTGCTGGTGGCAGGGTCTGTCCCACACACATACATTTCCAGACTCCATGAGGGTGAGGTCAACCAGGGATGACGAGGTGACCCAGGAGTCACACACAACGAGAAGCCAGGGAAGAGCTGGCAGTGAGCAGGAGACGCCAGAAGCCAAAGCCATGTCATGCTCTCCAGCCCCAGGGCGAGGGAGACCAGCTGTGCCCAGTGCCACAGAGGCCAGGCAGGCCGAGAGGGGACCGCACTGGGCCCACGGGCTCCACACTGCGTGGAGAGGGACCGGACGAGAACGTGGGCTGGAACTCAGGCAGCTTCCTGGGGCATCTCCAAGTTCCAGGCAGTTGGAGAGGACCCACCGTGGAGACGGGTCCCGCCTCATTAGCATCGTGTATTTGTTCACTCTGCGCTGTCAGTTCTGGAAAGAAGGCGTGGGGCATGTTGGCAGGCTGACGACAGCAGTCGGCAGAGGACAAGGTGGAAGGAGGCAGAAGCCTACGGTCATCATTAAAGGCCATAATTAAAGGGTGTGGTCCCAGCAGGAAGGGGTCTGACTCAGTGCAGGGGGAGACCCTCTACCCTCTGCTGGGTAGGAGAGGGCCAGGTCAGGAAGACGGACGCCTGGTCAGGACGGTGAGCTGGTTCCTGTCTGACCCAGGGCGTCACCCAGCGAGGGTGCTGAATCTTCAGGAGGAGGAGTGTGAAGGGTTGGATTAGTGGAGAGTGAATTCCTGGGGCCCAGAGACCATGGACCGTACCCCGTCTCAACAATGGCTCGCCCTTGGCCGGCCAGGGACAAAGTTCACCTGTGTGCCCTTGTGTGCTGGAGTGTGTCTACACGGGCATGCTGAGGTCCACTCTAGCCAGCCTCACAGGATCCCTGAGATGGGAGTGGACAGCGGACAGACACCGTGCCCAACACTCACATTCACTCTCCTCCCGCCTGTGTCCTCTGGCCTCCCCAGACTAGCAGAACAGGGTGCTGGTCTTCCTGGACCATGGGACATGGACTCAGGGTGGCCATCGACCCCAGGAAAATCCCGGTGCTAGGCTCACGGGAAAGGTTGTCACTTGGGAGACACGAAGAGGTCTGTGTGTTGGCAGTGCCCTGGCGGCCATCGGGAACCTGCTGGGAGGGAGAGGACTCAGACGGGGCTCCATAAATGAAGGCTCCAGCTCGTGTTCAAAACCAGCTGCTGACTTCTGCCTGGGTGGCCTTGGTGACGCGGTGTCCGTCTAGGCCGGTCACACAGGCAGGAGAAGGCGCAAACCGTCTTCTAGTGGGACAACAGCATCTGCATTGTCACCAAAGGCGGCTGTTTCTGAGTGACGGCCTCACGGTTCTTTATCTTGAAATGTCCAAGAATAAGTTGGTGGAAACTAAAAGACCATAGGAGGGGACTTCAAAAAGTTGGCGGAAAGTGGATTTACAACAGGAGTTTATTTTGACACAAAAAATGTGCAGTCCACACATTGTTTTCACGACATGCGTCTCCACGAATCCCTGGAGCCCCCTCCTGTTGGGAAGGTGGGCAAGCCCTGCCATAAGCCTGCGTCCAGGTTCCCCTGGAGAAGGGGCTGGAAATGAATGTGCACAGGAAACACTTAGAAACAAACAAGAAGGTTAGGAGGGCATGCCCCTCCTCCTGTGAAGGGCACGGTCGCAGACGCGTCATCTCTGGGAGTGCTGAAGCTCCCGAGCCTTCGTGTGTTCTGGAGGTCGGGGCTAGTGACACGTTCATTATGATTTCTTTTTTAAGAAGTAATGTAGTAATATATCCTCTTTACTGCCCTGTCATGGCACCCATTCAAGAAGACCATCTCTGTAAGATTTTTCTGGGGGGGACTAGCAGGAGGACTTGGCTGGCCTGCCACATGGCTGGCTGTGGTGTGAGTCCGGGACTCTGCGGCTTGAAACTCATGCTGGGTGCATCTGCATGCACACTCACGGTTCTGAGAGGAAAAGGGGGGAGGGGGATGGCGAAGTGGCTCTCCCTCCTGGGAGTGACTTCTCACTTTCTGTCTCTCTCTCTCTGTCCCTCTCTCTCTGGCAAGCACCTGCACTGTATAGGAAAAATCTCTTAAAAAAAAAGAAATGATTCTTCCACTTATCAGAGCTGCTGGTGGTTTTATAAACAACCACAACAACAAAATGAGCTGCATGCTGCCACAGATAGCACGTGGGCAGGAGGGCTGGAGCCCCTGCGCTTCCTGTCCCCCAGGAGCTGAGCGGTCTGGGGCGAGCCGCTCAGCCCTCCCATCTGACTTGGAGACCGAGCAGAAAGATGAGCAGCGGAAGGCCCTGAGCCTGAGCCTTCAGCCTGGCCAGGAGACCTGGGCAAAGGACGTGCCCAGAGGCCCGGGGGATGGTAAGTTCAGGCTCCCAGCCACACTCCGAGATGTCTCCTGACTCCAGCAGGGAGCAGGCCCTGTGTGGTCACTGCTCGGACTGGCTCCAACTTCACACTGCGTGATCCCTGCTTGGGCCGGCTCCATTTTCACCCTGCGTGGTCCCTGCTTGGGCCGGCTTGAACCTCACCCTCACGGTCCCTGCTTGGGCTGGCTGGAACCTCACCCTGTGTGGACCCTGCTCAGGTTGGCTCCAACCTCACCCTGCATGGACCCTGCTAAGGCTGGCTCAAACCTAACCCTGGACGCTCCCTTCTCAGACTGGCTCTAACCTCACCCTGAGCACTGGAAGGTCCTGCCATAACGCACGTGGTAGCATCAGTTCGGTTGGTCACTCAGCATTAAAAGTCGGAATGCAATGGAGCAGACCAGCAACAAACGTGCACACCACATACATTTGTATTTTTGTCGCGTGGATTAGTTTGTGGTTTGCACGTCTGAAAAAGGAAAGCAAGTTTGAAATCATTGCACTAAAAGATTCTGTCCTAATCTCGAACTCAGTGAAGCTTGAGTGGCTTGCCCCAGCCTGCCCAGCTCCCTGGAGACGGAGCGGCAGTGGGGCTCCAGGCCTCTGTGGGTGCACTTTCTGCCACCCCATGGTGACTTCGCTGTCGGGGCTGAGGGGGAACAACCACGGCTCTGATCATCAGAAGGCTCTTACGGAGATGGACTCCTAGAATGGGCACCATGAGAGGGCAGCGAGAAGACAAATTGCTACATTACTTCATAAAAGGGAGCGATAATTAATGAATCATCAGCCTTGATCTCCAAAAGTGAGTAGCAATGGCGCGGGCCTACCCTGGAGGTCTGTGGGCAGGTGCAGGCCGCTCCACGGCCACGCCGGTCACAGTGGTTTCACTGATGCTAACGGACGTCCCGACACTTGGGCGCCCCTTCCCGTCCAGTGTGGCAGGACCAGGCCGTGCCTGTGTCCTACAGCTCCTCGACGCCAGGACAAAGTGCTGAGGCCCAGGGAAGGCTGGAACTGCGGTAAACACCCAGTCTGGAAGGAGCAGGGCGAGGCTCACATCCCAGAGGGGCCGCGTTCCCTGATTCTCACGCGCCGGGAATCAAGAGGCTGAGACAGAACGAGTGCTCTCTGGAGGGATGCGCCAGTCCCCCTCTGGCGTCTTTGTCTCGTGGCAGACACAGCTGTCACACTGTGGCCTTCCAGCAGCCGTCACCGTGGGCTGTGAAGCCACGCCCACTCTGCGCCTCGTCAGGGCCCTGTACGCAGCGGACCCTAGCCCTGCTTGATAGACAGCGGGGAGTGGCACTTCCTTCCCACTGATTTCCAAGGCCAGCGGCTTGCTCGAGCTCTTCAGCAAAAACCTGGTTAACAAGGAAACGTGAGAACAAAACACGTCAAGGAAGAGCTGAAGACGAAAGCAGGTACAGAAAGCCGACCTCCGTCCCAGCATGATCCGCGCTTTCCTCGGTTCTTTGCCCCACAAAGCCGTGTCACCTGCCAGTGGAGAGGATGTGGCAGACACCGCGGTGCGGACCAGGGGAGGGCAGGACGCAGCCCTGCTCCCCACTCCTCGCAGGTCCCAGCGTGGAGCCCTCCCCTTCAGGGAAAGGCCTCCCCGTCTGACCTCCTACCTCCTGTGTGTCTTCAGGCTTCGGAAAACTGACGGGCGGGACCACGCCCTTGTCATCGTGGGCAGTGACCAGGCTGGCACGAATGTTCACACCTCGCCTTGATAGCTTCCTTTTCCTGCTCAAAAGTTGTCAAACATGACAAAACTCCATTACGAGGAGTTACCACGTGACTGCCCGGGACTGCGCGCGCTCTGAAAATCCAGGCCGTGAGGGTTCTGGGAGCCACGTCTCCCCTGTCCCCTTGTTCTCACTTCCACTGCACTCAGGGTCCTCCCTCAGTCCCAACCCAGGGAACACGATGTCAGGATAAATTCATTTTCACCCTGTAACAGTCCTCTGATTTACTGGCAATAAAGATCCGATTTCTTACTGGCTCACAGAAAAATTGGGATTTCCACCTCTTTACAAAGATAATTTGCAACAGTAATAGTAACAGGACAGCACATTGGCAGTCAGGGAATTTAGAGGCATTTGACTCTTTGCAATTAGACTTCCTTACTGGGGAGGACCCCGGGATAAAAGCCAACTCTCGCTCCCACCGCTCCGGGCTAGTGGCTCACACAGACCACAGAGGAGGCTGAGCCGCAGTCGCAGTCCAAGTGCAGGCCGGTGCCTGGTTCTGTCTTCGTCATAGCTCAAACTCTCACCAGCAGTCACCGTGTGGGCTGAAACTCATAGCTACAAAGGCGACAGCCCAGGAGACATGGGTCTGGCACGGCATGGAGCACCCATTCTGCAAGAGGGCGCCATCCAAATTCTGGCGTGAACGGGTAACTGGCACACAGACAGAGATGAAGCCAGGGCATCAGAAGGCCGGGGAGCCTTCCACCTGGCTATCTAAGTGCAGCGGAGGCCGGCGTGACCAGCTTGGCGGGGCTGGAGCCGAGGAGAACAGCCGCATGGTGCAGCACGGCCGGTCCAGGGCTCCCGGTGGGGCGCGGGGGAGGGTCAGCTTTTACTTCATGGCTTACAGTCATTGGCCACGGACAAGAGCTAACGCTGGTATTCGGGAGCCTCAGCGACTCAAAGCCTGGGTCGTTTTGGGGTCCCCCCTTGGCGGTTAAAAGTGTGTCACTGACATGCTAAACCACAGTGTAAACCGTGAGATTCTATGCTCTTAGACTTCATCGTTACGGCCGTAGAGGCATGCATTGACAACTGCCGTCATAGAGCCATTTGCCTGACCACAAATAAAATGATCTAAGCATAATTTTGTGATTTCCACATCATTTCATTTAAAGAAAGGATTGACCATCTATCTGAATGAAGGAACATCTTATTTTCTAAATTTGCGATGGTACATTACTAAAAATGTGCTCATAAAACTTCAGTATTTATTTTGTGGTCTGTTATTGGAACACACGTCTTGGAACCCTCATAAAAGATGATACAGAAATAAACAGCTGTTCTTATTGTGTAGTGACCCGAACTCGGCATCAGACGTGGAGACCATGACATGCGACTTGGCCGGAGAGAGACTCAGCGCATGCAGGACCCGATCAGTGGCTGCTGTGCTCGTCGGGCCGGGGCATTTCCTCGGGGTGGGGAAGGCTGCTCCAGTGTGGACGGTCCACGAGTAGCCAAGAAGTATGCATTGTTCCTGGCCGTCACATGGTCTCCACACTGGCGGTAATCGGCAGCACTTCTCAGATCAAACACGATCCCGTCCCATGTACAGATGCTGCCTCGGCGTCACTTGGAGCAGGCACCAAGACGGCCTTCCACAAACACGCAGGGTCCTGTGCTGAAGACATGGGCACCGAGGGCTAGCGTTTACATCCCACTCCACCCAAGCATGTGCACACAGATGCGCGCATTCCTGCACATGTACGTGCACACGTGTGTGTGTGTGTGTGTGTAGCTGGTTTTCCCTGCTGGCTCCTGTGGTTCTCAGCCCTACGACGTGCTCTCAGCGCCAACGCCCTGCTCACATAGTTCTCTCCCCCAGACACCCATTAATTGACTGCAAATGCAACTTTATTGCAAAATGACTGCAGCTTTATTAAGCAACTGGATTTACAGGCAATAACATAATCAATATAACATTAATATAGCACATAATTAAATAAGATTTCTACAAGGTCCTGCCTGTACCCTGAAATATAGAGAAGTTAATTGTTTTCACCAATGGCATTAACTGGAGGGATTTGAAACTCAGCTTGGAAGGTCACAGCCCCTGGTTGTCTCATTTTTTAGGCATTTCATCTGATGCAAATAGGGCATGCCCCCCAGACCCACAGGAATGCTTTCACCCTTGGCTGCCAGGCTTCTGTCCCAGGCCCTGGGTTGGCGGTCACTTGCCGACCGATGCTCCTCTCGGGGAAGGGCAGAGGGCGGCTTGCAGCTTGTGTAACTTGTCCTCCCACAGCAGACAAGGGCTCACCTCCAGGGCTCTCAGAGCAAGGCCCCAGGAGGGCTACACCTGCTGAAGTGTGGGCGAGCTCAGGCCACCTCAAGGCACCCGCGGCCAGCAGTGGCCCTCCGGGTGTGTGCTCCTACTCAAAGTCCAGGTGAATTCCCTGGGATGTTCTTGCCACGGGCCCCGAAAGCAAAGTCCTTTGAGAAGGAAGTGTGTGAAGGGGTGGCCTCGCACACGTGCCCAGACCCGGAGTATGTGAAAGGTAAGCTCGGGCCTGGAGAGCTGTGAGGGAGAAGGCACTGGCGCCTCAGCTCCACGCAGCTCTCGTGTAGCTAAACCCACTGTCAGCTGCACCTGCCACCCCTGCCCCGATCTTGTCCCGGCAGCTGGGAAGCGGCCGCTGTAACACTCCATCCCCTCTGTAACAACCCACCACCAAAAGTAAGTGTTTCAATAAACAACACCTTGGCACAGCTCTGAGAGGGATGGACGACCATCTTTAAGCTGTGCAGCATGGTGGGCAGACAGCGGGCTGCGCACAGGCACTGCGGAAAACGGCAGCTGCTCTCAGCACCATCCCGGGCAACTCCGACCTGGCAGTGTGCAGCCAGGCCTCCCCTCACCCAGCAGGAGGCGGGGCACTGGTCCCCAGAGCAAAAGGGAGCCCCCCAGACGCGTGGGGTGTGCAGCCTGGGACTGCTCCAGCGAAAAGCAGCTGTGAAGGTGGAGCAGCCCCAATCTCAGATGCAAAACTCCAACTGCTTCGAATCCCAGGACCTTCTGAGCACCAACAGGACGCCTCAGGGGTGGGGCCCAGTCCAAGAGCTGCCAGACAGCGACGACGAGGGCTGCGGCGAGTCTGCAGAGAATGGATTTCAAGCACAGATTCATTCTGGTGCAAGACAATCTGAAGGCATACGCAGTTTTACTGTAGTTCCCGTGTTCCTGAACTTCCCTGAAGACCCCTGTAGCGTATAAAATGACCCTCAGGCTGTAACATGGTGTACACTAAATATAAATAAATTCCTTGTTTAGACTTGGGTCCCGTCCCCAGGAGACCCCATTATATATATCACATATGCAGATATTCCAAACTCAAAAACAGTCTGAAGCTTGAAGAACTGGTTCCAAGCATCCTGGATAAGAGGTACCCGACCTGTGCCAGCTACGCACACCGTGGCAGGTCCTTGGAAAACCTCTGCCTGAGACAGCCGGCAGTTCTGCGACTCGGGACGCAGGGTCTCTGGGCAAAAGCACGCAGATCACACAGCCAGGATCGGGATGGTGGCGCCAGCGGGCAGCGAGCGACAGGGCCAGGCCAGGAGCAGGGAGGCTGGGGTCGAAGGTGACTCACAGCAGTCACCCTGCCCAATCCCAGCCTCAGAGAGGCCCACCTGCTGGGTCAAGTGAGAGTCCAGGAGGATGAAGAGGAGGGAGGAAGCCTGGCCTCAGGGGAAGGCGGAGCGGGCGAGGCCTCCCAGCCTGGCAGGAGCACACCAGCCCAGAGGCCGAAGCCCAGTCCCTGAAGGCCGCTCCCCGCTTCTCTGCCTCTCTTCACTAATGCATTTTTCTCTGGTGCCCCTGCGTCCCTGGGCACGTGCTGACAGAGCCTCCCACCCCCTCAGCTGCTCCTGTCTGCCTCCCCCCGTGCACACGCGGCCCCCTTCCCTGTTAGAATCCCGGCATCTCTCCATCCACCCAGAGACCACTGAGTCCTTGGAAAGTTCACTTCGTTTTATGGAGTTCACTTTCTGCCTGTGAAATGGGGTTCCATAGCCCTGTGGAATCCCTGAGTCCATAAATAGGAGGCAGAAATCTGGGTAGAGGAGGCTCTCTCCTGGTAAACCCAGATCTGGCCCTGGGTGATGGGAAAAGCGAAGTTTGAGGGCTTCAATGATTGACCCAGATTAGCAAAGCTGACCCTGGCCTCCCTCCACCTCTTCCCCACGCCGCGCCCTCAGCACACCTGTACATCTGACTGCACCGCCTCACCATGCGGGAGCTTCCCTGGGTCCCACAGCTTCTGGGGCAAACTTGACAGCCACGTGGGGGAGGCCACCTGCTACCAGGCTGCGCCTTCAGCTCCCAGAGTGCACTGGGGCACCATGCCTCCCCTTCCACGCTGGCCTGTCCCTCACCTGCTCCACAAAGCCCTGTGATCAGTTCAGTTGGGGACACTTTCGGAGATGTTCTTTCCAGTGTGTGACTGAGGGTGGGAGAGGTGGAGAGAGAAGAGGCAAAACATGGAGGATGACAGTGCCTCTGCTGCCACCCGCCGCTGCTGAGGCCCACACGCCCACACCCACTCACGCCCACTCGCTCACCTCCGTTCCTGTTCCGCACAAGTGCCCCAGGGGCGAGGGCGTGTGAGGGGCAGGCCGGGGCAGCCACGACTCTACCAGGTCTGTAGCAGCACATCAGGGCCTGCCGAGGTGTGTCGCAGCGTCCCGGGTCCTGTCCTAAGTGTGTGGACACATGTTGCATTTAGGGTCTCAAGACGAAGGTCCAAAATGGTGTGCAACTTACCTGTGCAAATAAGCACACACACGCACAGCCATGCACGAGCGTGCATACACTTACACAGCAGCCAGGACACTTGCTTCTCACACCAACTCCCACTGCACAGTCAGAAGAGGCCTAAGGTGCTGACTGGCCCCTGCAGCCCAGTGCCAGCGTCCCCACGGCCCCATGCCGGCCCAGCTTTGTCTTCTGCAACGACTGTCGCGGGTCATTTCCGGAAGTCCCTGACACCTTTTCCTGCTCGCAAGTGGCTGCCGTCCTCCGTAGCTCCCGCCCGCAACAGTGCTACTTCTGTCCTCTCGAGGAGAGGGGAGCCCACCCCCCGTGAGCCCCCACACAGCTGATGGCGTCACTCAGCCCACTCCTCTCACACAGCAGACGCCCCTTCCTGGGTTAGAAAGCCCTGCTCAAGTCATGGGAAACACGGACAGAAACAGGAGACCGGAACCGCAGTAAGTCCACAGGGCCTCAGATACCGCGGAAAAGAACCTTGAACCGGTCGTGTGCAGCCTGGGTTTCTCGTGCTCGCCTTCTTTACACCAGCGAGGAGGTAACAGAGATGGGGGTGTGGGAGCAGCCAGCCCCGCGTTCTACGGCAGCCCTGTGGGCACGGAGGCTGGGCGAGCTTTGATTCCAGAGAGCTGGCGAACGCCGTAAACGGAGTGCATGTGTCTCCAGGGGAGCCAAGACGAGCAAGAGCTGCCCCCCCCCCCTCGGCTCCTCTCCCCACTCTCCCCCTGTCTCCCCACTCTCCCCGTCTCCCCACTCTCCCCGTCTCCCCACTCTCTCCCCCATCTCCTCTCCCCACTCTCCCCATCATCTCTCCACACTCTCCCCTCCATCTCCCCTCACTCCCTCTGTCTCCCCACTCTCTCCCCCTCTGTCTCCCCACTCTCTCCCCCTCTGTCTCCCCACTCTCTCCCCCTCTGTCTCTCCACTCTCCCCCTCTCTTAGAGGAGGAAGGAAGGACGGGCACCAGCAGCCACTCACCTTGCGAGCCCCTTGCTCGGACAGGCATGCATATCACCCTACTTACCATATGGTTTCTAGGACCAGTAGATAGCATGATGGTTACGTCACTGGATTCCCACATGGTCGACTGTGGTTCGAGTCCCAGACCTGGCGAATGAAAACTCATGTTGGGTGTGTGTGTGCGTGGCCAAGATCCAGAGAGGAGAATAAAGGTGAAGGGATTGCAGCATGGTCATCCCCCTGAGGGGTGATTTCTCTGTCTTTCCAGTGAGTGTAAGCACCCTATAGCAAAAACCTCTCTTAAAAAAAGAAAACCTTAGAAGGGGTTACAGTACTAGTGGTCCAGTTTCACATGTCGGACAACCACGGCTGAGGGAGAGCTGAGGCCTCTGGTCACACGGGCGTCTGACTGCAGGCCATCTCTCGTGCCTTGCGAGCCCTGTGCCCTGCGCCCAGCACCCTCTGAGGCCTGGACCTGCATGTTTGACTCTCAGTCCAGGATGTCAACTGCGTCCTGTCCACCTCGGGAGGGGACCGACAGGGCAGTGCACCCTCCAACGGCCCGTGTGCCCCACTGGGTGTCCCCTCCCATCCTCCCTAGCAGGGTCCACACAGAGGCCCCAGCTGTGACACGGACATGAAGAGAGCTGGTCTGTGCCCCGGGCAGGACCTGGATGGCCAGGAAGGCAGGGTCGGCTGCACCCTCGAAGTCACCCAGAGACATGCAACAGTGAGAACGAGGGCCTTCTCCCCATCGATAGATGGTGCCTGTCCCATTCGGGATAAAAAGTCATCATTAAGAAGAAAAGGTTGGGCCAGCAGGTGGTGTGGTGCTGAGGGTGCTGAACTCCCACATGACTGACTGCAGTTCGAGTCCCAAAAGTGACAGGTTGCTTTCTCACTTTCTCTCTCTCTCTGGTCAAAATTTTAAAAATAATAATAATAAATAAATAATGACAAATAAAATTAAATAAATAAATATTGATTTAAATAAAAAAAGTGACATTGCCTACTAATGAGAAAAAATGCAGAGTCTAAAAAGAAAATGGCTTTGCATGGGCCAGCCCCATCCCCAAAGGCTGGTGGAGCACTGGCAGGTCTGAGGGCCACAGAGGTCCCTCTCAGACGGGGCTGCTCAGTGCACCTCTCACAACAGCCCCCACGTAGACGCGCCCCAGCCCTGCAAACCTCCCAGGACAGCCACGCCCCTAGAGCCCACCTTCTGCTCCAGGAAGGCAGAGGAGCTGCTGCTCCTGGGCTCCCGAGGTGCTGACCGTGCTCCAGCCCACCATTCCTGAGACCACGAAGAGTAGCCCCGACCTCTCCGAATCGCTCCTTCTTGCAAGCTGGAGGCGGCAGTCGCCTGCAGAAGCGCCAGGACCCTGACCATCTGAGTGAAGACCAAGTCGCAGCTCGCACAAGCTCTAACGTGAAGCTCGCCCTCTCCTCGGTCTGCTCACACGTGTACGACTGGGGACCTGTGTGAAAGACCTGGCTCCACTGTGTGGTACATTCTTTTTCTTTTTTTTAGAACTATTTTATTTATTTATTATTACTATTATTCAATTTAATAAGAGAGAGTCAGAGAGAGAGAGAGAGAAAGAGAGGGAGAGTGAGCAAGCAAGCTGCCAGGTCCAGGACACGAACCACAGTCAGCCTCTGGGAGTCCAGTGTCCCGACCATGCCACCTGCCAGCTCTGGTGTGTAGAGGGTTCTAATGTCCACAACACGAACTGCTTTCACCATGGCACATGCACAGGCCTGACGTTTGCGGGCCAAAACGACTGTTTCAGCAGCAAAACCATCCAGCAGGGAGCTCTCCAGAGACCAGGTCTCTGTACACGGGCACCCCGGCAGGTGCAGGCTCTGGGCGTTCGGCACAGACCCTTGCCTGGGGTGCTGTCGACCCCAGTCCCTCCCTGACTCTGCGAAGGGTTTTACTAGTTCCTGCTCCTGCTCCGGCAGCCCGAGTCAGACACGCGAAGACAGCAAGCAGGCAGTGGGCCGAGGCCCTGCGCTCCAGGAAGACGGCCCCTTCTCTGCCAGGAGGGGCCAAAGATGGGGGTGACTCTGAAAGCCCCAGAGGGATTCCTGCACAGCAGAAGCCCTCCAAAGTGAGCAGTCGGCTCTGACGGTCATGAACACGTCAGAAATGTGCACGGAGTTCGCCCCCATAATTAGGGAGGGCATGCCCAGCTGCACAGCCACTGCACCCCTCAAACTTTTGGTAAGTACTTGGGGTTTAAAAGTAAACCTTTTAAGAGAAACCAAAGCCATGCTTCTAGTTCATTTAAATTTAACTAAGCAAAAAAAAAAAAAAAAAAAAAAAAAAAAAAAATGTTTTAACAGCTAGTCAATGCTCAAGAAGTTCTAGGCTTTTCTTATCTTTTAGAGAGAGAAGGTGAGAAAGCACCCACATGGGTGTGGTCACCCCACAATTCCTTCTCCACCTCCCTCCATTGGGAATTTGGGCACGGAAGCCCATGTCCCCAATGTGTTTTCCAAGCTGCTGGATCTGGGACTCAAACCACCCAGCTGACCGTGTGGGATCCAGCCACCTTACCTCCACATCATGGGCTAGCCTGGGCCTTTTTGATAAAGTTTGGGGAAAAAAAGCTTCCATCTTAGAAATAAGGAATACTTCCTAAGAGAAAATAAACTCCCCTGTAGAGATGAGGCTGGCTTCAGGCTGCCCACATTCCTTTCCTCCTTGATCTGAAAGGACAGAGTGGGGAGGAGAGTGAGGAAGGCAGCCTTGGGGCTCACATCTTTCTGACTCTTTGTCCCTGGAAAAACCTCGGAGCTTTGCCCCCCTTCCCTTCCTTCGGAGGCCGTCTGGGACGCACTGGGCCGTCATTCTCAGCCCCTCCTTAGAGGACAAATCGCCCACCGCTTTCTTACCCATGTTTAGACTACGCTGACTCCGTCACCCCAGGTGCCCTCACGTCCTCAGCGTGGCCATCCCCCTCCGTCCTGGACAACGCCTTCCCTTCTCATTACCGGCGGGGCGGGGCGGGGCGAGTGCCGAGCAGCACACAGGAGAGGCTACCTCTGCAGCAGCAGCCCTCGGTGGCGGCCACGCGGTGGGCTCGCAGGCTGGCCGCCTGGCAAGCCAGCGGCAGGTGGGCTCCCACCGGTGGTCGGTGGTCAGAGCCGGGCAGGGTTTTATTGTTCCTCGTACTGCCGGGAGTTGACGCATAGGCTGATGGCCACCTCAGTGACCACTGTGCCCCCTCCTCAGCCTTGCTCAGAAGGTCCAGGACCCCCCCCCTCTGCTGAGCATAAATAATTCTCACCATTAAAGATTAATTTGTTTGGCTCTACAATGCTTTAAAACCTTCCAGTTCCAGTTCAAGTGTTAATTAAGCAGGGAGGGTGACACCAGGGCCTCTTAGGGCTGCTTCTTTAACAGGGGGTAACTGAATGCGGTTTAGGCCCAGGCAGTATTTCTCCGTAAGCTACCCTGGCTTCCTGGCTCCAGAACAGCCCTGACTGAAAGGCGAGTCTCCACGCTCTATGCCGAATGGCACTGGGGCCTGGGCTGCTGGCTGTGAGTGCTGAGAGACGGGGAGGGAGCGACAGAGCCCCGAGCGCTCCCAGAGCCCCTCACAGAGCTGCAGGGCCTGGCTCGGTCCTCTGGCCAGCACTTGAGCACATCAGGCAGGTTCTTAGAGCAGCCAAGCCAGGGACTCGGACTGCACTCGGCACACGGTTCCGGCTCCACAGCCCAGGGCCCCGCTCACTGCACCAGGGGCTGGCCAGGAGTCGGCACTGACAAGCTTCTCTAAGGGGCTTTCTGTCCCCTTTTCCAGCGGCGGGGTGAGGGGGGCAGTTAGAGGAATCTGGGAAAGAGGATAAAGAGCCATTACTCAGAGGGAGAAACTCAGCTTTCCCCACCTTTTCCCCTGCGTCCACCTCTCTGCCTCTGTCAGACATACGCGTGTGTGCACACGCACACACACACACACACACACACACACACACACTGGGGAGCTCCTCCTGAGCCCTCCACCTCCTCCTTGGGGCTCAAGACTCCGGCCCTGAGCCCAGGGTGCCGCATCCATTATAGATGTCGGTGGCACAGGGCAGGCCCCTGGTCCTCTCCTGGGAGCCCTCGGAGCGGTTCCCATTTACTGGTGTGGAGAATGATGCAACGTGGCAAGTTATGAAATCCCTCGAGGGGCCACAGGCATTCTCCCTTCTGTAGGTGTCTGCACCCCGACTCCTGGGAACAGGTGCACCGTCCCTCCTCTTAGAGCGCTGAAAGCGAGACAGCGTGTTCTTCAGTCTGCTCAACACTTATCCTCCTGAGCGGCGCCTCGTGCTCCGTTACCATGACACGCACATCAGTGTTGTGTTCATGACACTTCACTCAGTTATCCGAGGTTCATTACGAACCCCGACCAAACGCCCAGCACGGTGCTCAGCCAGGAAGCCAACGCTGACCACCAGCGGCTGCACAGGAGGGACCAGGAGAGGGGTGCTCCCGGAGGAAACTCCAACGAGGAGTGGGACACGGGACGAGACGTGCCACGCCAGGTCGCTGAGCCACCCGCGCGGAACGCAGTGATACCCGCGAGGCATCGGGAAGGCGATACACACCTGCTGGTTCCGATGCAGGGACCAAGGGTCTAAAAATACCCTTAAAATGTTCCAAGTTGGAGAAGAAATCTGCACGGTCTGATCGGAATTCAGGGGCTGGCTGCATGGTCTGATGAAAGAGCAAAGAGGAAGGAGAAGGCAGCCTTTGCATTTTACACCTCAGGCCTAGGAGTGACGCGGAAGACACTGAAGGCCACAGCACAGTGGCACGTGAAAAGCACACACACGCACACACACTACGGAAAGTAGGCTAGGCCTGCCCCCCGTGTGCACGTGCGCTCTGTTTGGGGTGGCCAAGGGGGCAGCCGAGACAGGCCCTTCCCTGCTGGGGCTTGCAGGGATCTTGGTGTCCAGTTTTCAGGGGGGACCAGCCACCCCACTAGGGTGTATTTATTTTAAGTAGACGTTTCATCCAGAAACCAAGTGAAATTTCAGCCATGTGTACTTCATGAGGAGACTCCACTTAGAAGCAGTAAACAAACACATGCAAATAAACGAGAGCTCTACAAAAGAGGGGAAAAAGGAAAAGGCTTACCAGAAACGGGAGCTTCCCTGCACGTGCTCCAGCTAAAGCCCTAGACTCCAGTCATACCACGAACGCTACACGGGTGCTAATATTCATCTTACAACGCACCGCAGGACAGCAAAGTCAGAAACATACCATTCTGATCAACAGGACACATCTGCGGTGAATCCACACAGAAGCAATTAATTTCCTGGTGGTATTTTTACACTGGGGGCCTAATGCTGGTCCCCATTATACAAACAAAAACTCCACACAGCTCCTGCTGCCTGATAAAAAATAAATCGGATTGCAGAGGGCTGTTTGGCCTAGGACCGCTACAGGCTATGACTTGTAATGAGTCAGTCCCAACACTAATTACGAAGCTTATTAAAGAGCGTTGTCGAACTTGTACTGAAGTGCCCGCTGTAATCACGTTACAGAAGGCAGGCCTGAGACCACGCGGCCCGCCGTCACCGGCCCCGGCCCCGCAGTGGGCCAGGCAGCCGCACGCGTGTGGACCGACCGCGGCAGCAATATGGCTGCAGCTGGCAAGTCCGCCAGGGTAGATGTGACAGGGGGCAGGGGAGCGTCACAACAGCTTGGCGGAAATTCACACATCACAGTCACCCTGCTCGCTGGCATCTGCCAGGGAGGGCCCACGCAGCCGACCGGAGAAGCCACGGCCAGCGCGCGATCTTATTATCAGACTTCCTCGGGATCTTCTCGAAGGTCGCCAAAGCAATATTTCCATGTACTCTTTCAGGAGGGTAGGAAAAAAGATGAATAAAGATGTTAGGAAGCTGAACTGCTGTGAGATTTGTTTAATTGTTCCCCACGGGACTGCCCCAGCAATCTGCTGACATTTAGCCCCGACCCTGCGAATCCTCAGTAAATATTAATATATCAACTCAAACAGGGACCGTTGTTTTATTGGTTCACGGAGCTCGGAGAGATTCGCACAGCAGTGGAAAATAATGTGCAGAGCTGAGCAGGACGGGCTGCTTTGATTCTCCTGCACACACGAGCGTGGAGCGCCAGCACAATGGCGGTGCCGGGACTTTGCTCCAGCTGTAGAGTGACACTTCAGATGCCTTCACGTCCCTTTGTACAGCCTGCTGGAATAATCCCAAAACCACAGTGGCAAGAGATTAGAAAGGCGCTGAAGAGGAGACTGGGAGAGGAGAAATCACACTTTATTATCTGCAAGAGTGGAAATTTTAATAATGTGGAAGGCCCGCCCTCCAGTCCAATCGGCTTTGCCAGAACAGTGAGCCGAGGATGAGGGTCAGGCAGGGCGGCCCCATCACTCCGGGGCCCTGGGGTCCGGCCTGCCCCCGATCACCTCTGCTGCCCTGTCCAGCTTGACCCAGGGCCTCAAGCCCTTGTGCATATCTGAGAGGGGAACTGGTCCCAGTCGACCGACAGTTTGCAAAAGGGGAAGCCTTTTACTCTTCGCTTTGCCATGCGTCTGCATTTGCACGCATGTGCGTGTGTACGTGTGTATGTGTATATTGGAGTTGGGGGGAATCTGGGGGGAATTTGGGGGAGGATGCCTCAGATTTAACTATCTATTATTGACTTATCCCCTCATAAATAGTCTGAAATTCCTAAGAGCCCATTGCTTGCTGTAGGCTGAGGGTGCCCCAAAGTTCTTGGTGTCAGAGGGGTGCCGGGCTATATTTGGCTTTCAGATGTGCTGCAGACTTAATGCGTGATTAATTTTATTCATAAAAATGTTAATCACTTCATTGTGAGATCCTTTTAACATTCACTGCAGCGAGCACCTTTTTAATTTCTCTGGCCCACGATCTCACAGACGTATTTAATATTTCCAGACTCTGCAGCAGCTATCAAGGAGCTGGCAATTAAGCATACGTTTAAAATTCAATAACAAGCAGAGCCACAGCAGCGGCAGACAAGCAAGCGGAGGAGACCAGGAGGGCGAGACAGACCACGCCTGAAGTGACCATCCCTAATCCTGGCCATTGTTCCCACTAGGCTTCAGGCTTCAGCCCAGCCCCCTCGACCTCCCTGAGCAGCAAGGAGGAGCCCCTCCCCCGAGCGCTGCTTACAGATCAGAAATGCGCCCCAGAGCTGGCGTCTTCCCTCAGAAAGGGCAGGTTTACAGTAGAAGAGGAGTGAAATACAAAACGCCTTCACTTTGGATTGACCCGCTTGGTGCTCTCCCCACTACCACACTCTGCCATTATAAGGGGAGCCCCATAAAGATGGACAGGGGGTTAGGCGGGGGGGGGGGGGGGGGGGGGGGGGAGGGTGATAGGCCCGGTCATTGTGTCTCCCGCATCCAGCTTGGGACGTTGGGTAAATGGGTTAGGGGTCAGAGAGACCCTCTGGTCTTCCAGAGCCCAACAGCACTGCGGGAAGCCAGCCACTTGTGCCCTGTGGAGGTGAGGCGGGATGGGGCCAGGGGTGCTGACGGCTCACTTCTGCCCCCAGTCCAGGCCACCGCACCCTCACTGCCCCGTGAAGACCCACCCTCCTTCCCTTCACAGAGCTGCACTGGGTGAGGCTGCAGACAGTCCTGCGCCAGGTTCAGCCCAACAAGCTGGGCCCCCAGGTGCTCACGGTTCTGGGGCAAGGGCCCAGGAAGGTGGCTCTGCCCCTCCTCCCTTCCCAGGCCCCCTCTCTGCCTGCCCAGTTCAGACAGCCCCCAAATTTTAGGCCACCCACAGGCTTCCCCCCAGCCGCCCAGTGCAGCAAAGGGGCTTTTGAGGCTTCGGCTCTCAGTGGGTCTTCCTCTATGGAGAACGAATGAGGAGGCTTGTCTCTGCTCCGCACCGGGTGAGGATGGCCGTGTAGACGTTACATGAGCACATTCTCATCCACGGAGCACTCCTCCTGCTCCCTTGGAAAGACATTGAAACATAGTGGTGGGCTCCTAAAAGTGCGGGGCCCCCAGCCCAGTGCTTTCTGCTCAGCCCTGCCGGGGCCTGCCCTGCGGCTCCTCTGCCCGGAGGGGCTGAGGAGGATCTGCCTGGAGCCACCAGGCAGTACGGAAGCCGCCAGCAGTCCCAGGGCTGACCTTCCAGGCCTTTCAGCCCAGGGGCCATAATTAGAGCGTCAGCTCAGAGGGGTGCGCTGCAGAAGACCCCCAGTTCAGGCTTCCTCCCAGCTGAGCAGGGCAGGCTGCTGCAGGGGTTGCTGGGAGCCCCTTCATCCCACTGGGGAGAGGGCAGAGCAGGGCGCAGCCAGAACCCAGGAAGGGTTCCCGGGGGTCGGCCGCGCAGCAGAGGCCTTAAGGGAAGGCTCGCAACTTAGCAGCTCAGGGCAGCCCTCTAGGACCCCCACTCTGTTCTCCCACTCACCCTGCATCTGCCGCTCCAAAGCAGCCCTCCCCACCTGGAGCCACTTAGGGCAAGCCAGGCAGCTGGCAGGCCTCTCCTGGGAGTAGACAAGGTGGGGCAACCACGCACAGCCTGGGTCTAGCATCCCAAAGCCCCGCGTCTGTCAGGGGAAACCAGAGCCTGGCTGCCGCCTGTCCAGGTGCAGGATTTTGTAGTGTGGCCCACGGTGCACAGGTGGTGGCCAGAGACCCTGGGGCTGTGTAGCCCAGGGAGCTGCTACTCGGCTGCCTAAAGGCCCCCCCCCCACAGGGCCAAGGCCCTCCCTGGGCCCGGCTTCCTTCCTTCCTTCCCCAGCAGCAAACAGCCCCGCTGCCTTCTGGAAAGTGTTCCAATCTCCCCGAGTCAGTGGCCACGAACCCCTGGTCTCCACTCAAAGCCCAGCCCACACTCCTGCCCTCGCACCAGGAAGGAAAGCACAGTGGCTGGGGAGGACTCTGATGAGTGTCCCTGGCTTAGGTGAGGGGTTTGGGCAGAGACCAGAGCCAGCAGACCCCTCCGGGACCAGTGCCCGTCCCAGGGCAGCTTGGGTGCTGCAGCCCTCCGACCCTCCGTCCTCTCTCTCCTCTGCCTCCCTCCCTCCCTTTGCAGCTTCTGTGCTCCCTGGCAGAGTCCCATCTACAAGGACAACTGAAACTCTATAGGGCATGATTCATCGTTGGCGCGCCCTGCCCCTCGGAGCCAAGCCGCATATTACATTCATCAGTGTCAGGCCACTAAGACCGAGATATGAATATGAATTCTCCATATTGCAGCGAGATAAATGCGCTGGCGAGGATAACTGATCGCAGGGGGAGGAAGGACGGCGGGGCAGGGAGATGTATGCAGGGGAGACCTGCCTCTCCCTCCCCAAAGCCTGAAGGCATGGGATGGGTGTGCTACATCCTGCGCCCCGTGGCCTCTGGCAGGTGGTCTGGGCCAGGCCACACTTGATTTGCTTCTTGGCCTTCCCACCCCGAACGCCCCCAACACACGAATCTAAACACAGCTCCACGGCACCAGAACCGTCTGCTCTGGACCCTGGGAGCCTGTCCCATGTGGAGGAGGGGAGCCCTGTGGGTAACCCTCACCCCGGCTTTCAGGGACCAGTCTCCTTCCTGGAGGTCACCAGCTCCCCTGCCCTCCCACACTGCCCCTGGGCGGGCACCAGTGAGAGATCATCTTTCCTCAGCTTTGGTTTTAGAAAGAGGCATCTGCGTTTTCTGCAAGATGCCTCCCAACCGCAACTCAGGCTATGAGGGCGGGCCCCGGCAGCTCTGCACACATCTCCCCAGCTTCTGTGGCCAGGAGGGATGTAGACAAACGGTGGACAAAGGACAGAAATGCGCTTCGATGTGCCATTAAAAATGCATGTCTAGCCTTTTCGTTGGAGACAAGCAGTTCTGAGGCTGGAGATCTGATCCCTTTGCCTGGGGTGCTGGGCGCTCAGGGGCTCAGGGCCCTCCCCACACCTAGGCCACAGTGAGCACACGTGGGCCCTGTTTCAGCACAGGGGGTCCCCAAAAGGCTTTTCTAGAAAAAGAAAGAAAGAGACTACTAGCAATGCAGGGGGTGGGCAGCAGATGCCTATGTGCCCATCCTGTTTGCATCTGGAAAACGGAGGTGCCAAGCCTGGCCGGGCCCACCTGAATGCTACCTGTAGCTTCCGGCCAGCCAGCACCCAGAGAAGATCTACCTGCACTCACGGGACCACTGAGCAGCATGTCCATGCAGCTGAGAACGCCATTCCGAGTGGCAAGTGCGGGCAGGGCTGATGGCTCACTCCAGAAGCTCCCGCTCACCAAGGACACAGAGCCTTGGGGTCTGGGGGTCAGGGTGGGGTCGGAGGCACTGTGACCTCTGGGAGGGTAGCTGTGGTGATCTGAAAGCACTAGTGTGCCCAGTGTGGATGAGGAGCCCGCCTCAGAGAACCAATCACTGCACAGCGCCCAGACCCATGCTATGTCCCCAGAGCCAGCCGCAGGCCTGGCACCCTGTCCCCAGCACGTATGCAGACAAACCCGGTGGCTGCGCTCTGGAACAGGAGGCATACTCCTCCACCACCAACCCAGGCCTCTGCCAGTGGAGCCCCACGGCTCAGCACCAGAGATTGGCACCCATGCCCCAGACCAAGATCAGCACATCAGGGCCCTGTTCCACTTTCCAACCATAGAGGGCGCCTGGAGCACGTCCATTCAAACGGCGAAGCTGCTAGGTAGTGGCCACAGCAGAGCCGACCTCCACTAGGCCCAGGGTCCAGCTGTCCTGGCTCCATCCCACCTCACTACCCACCATGACAGATGTGCGCTCTCACGTGGGGTCTGCCCACTTGCCCTCCGCAGCGCCCTCCATGCGCAGGGTCCCTGAAGCCTTCCAGCCAGCCTCAGGGGCCAAGGGAACCCTTCCCTCTCAACCTACTGGGAAGGCGGAAAGGCTGGAGACAGAGGCGGAAGGAGTGGGCATGGCCTGGTGGGCGGGGCTCCTGTGCCTTCCTGACCAGCAAACCCAGACCCCAGGAGCAGAGGAGGCACAGACCAGGACACCTTCGCCCCTGCACTTTCTATGGTCAGCCACTAGGCCTGGCCCGGGAGCTAAGGTCTCCAGAGAGGGGGTCACTGGCTGGGGTGGGGGCAGGGCAGAGGAGATCCTGTGGGACATGGGACGGAGCCAGGGCCTGCTCCCCACTAGCCAGACTTTCCCCACAGCCGCATCCTCACTGCCATTTGGAAAACGTTTGCCATGTCACTTTTTCGAATCCATCAACCCTCTGAGCTGGGGGGCTCTGCGAAGACTTGCAGGGCCCCCCTCTGCTGCATGGATGCCAGCTCCCAGTGCTTCCAGAGCCCTAATCTGACCGCTGGGCTCTCAAGACAACAGGCTGCCACCCCGCGCCCCTGCTCGTCCTGCAATTGTTTCCTGCCACCCCTTCCAACGGCCTCACCACCGGCCACCGCCATCTGGGGGGTTATTCGCAGCTGGCTTACTTGACGCTGGGACTCAGGGCAGAGAACACAGCACAGCGCGCATACCCTACCCAGGGAAACAAAACCCAATTTCCTTTCGCTCACCCCACCTCCGCAGCCCTGGAGCTCAAGCCCAGAGAACTCCCCTACTCCCGCCGCCGCCCCTCTGAGTTTAAAACAGCTTTCCAATTTCTCCATGTGTCCCTTAACCACCGAACTAAAAAATACGTTCAAATACTTCATGCTCCCTCATGTCCGCACTGAGAAAACGACCCCGGCGCCACGATGCACCATCGAGACAGCGGTTTATAAATTGATTTCTAATCCGAAGGTCTCCTTTGGCATCGTGACTGAAAATTCTGTTCATATTTTTCCATTTTTGCTCACTTAAAGATTGTTTTATAAACTTCCTAGAATTGACTCATTTATACCCTGAGAATACCATAGGCAGATAAGTGTCATATAAAGCGCTGGAGAGAATTAAACAGCCAACAAGAAACTGTCCCGATGACAATCCCAAATTCACCAGCTGCCACTACAACGAAGAGACAAACACCAGCCTCAGGGCTATCGCCTCTCAGGCCCTCCCTGTGGAGCCTCACTTCCCAAGACACAGGCCCCAGGGCCTGCCCAGGAGTCCAGGCTAAGGGTGCCCCCTCCCCACACAGACACACGCACACGCACGCCCAGCCCCCCCACACACACACATACACACACCCGGTGGCGGGAGTAACTGACATGATTTCGTTTAGTTTATTAGACAAAAATATATGATTTAGACAAGTTCGCTGCCGCTATTTACAATCTGAAACCACTCTATATACAGAAAGAAAAGACAGGAGCGCGGAGGCATTCACCGACTGGACAATCAACGGACAAGGTGACCGCCGAGCCCAGCCACAGGCAGAGCCTGGGCGCCCGCGCGAGCTCGGCGGGAGGAGCCCGTCTGCAGAAGCGATGGATGGGAGTCGTCGACGTCGTTGTCATATTTGTCCTTTACATCAGTCTGAGATATTTGTCTTAATTCCTCCCTCATCCCCTCCCTCCCCCTCTCCTCCCCCCTCCCCCCGCAAAAGTAAAAGAAGACCCTTAATCAGGCGGACGGGAGGGCTGCGAGGATCCGCGGCGTCCCCTCCTGCGCGGCCAGCGAGCTGCACGGGAAACAGGGCGAGACAGAAGGCGGGGCAAGGTCAGCGGACGGCGGCGCCCCGCGTCCCGCCCGGAGCTCGGGAACGGTGGCCGCGGCTCCCGGCTCGGGAGAAGCTCGGTCTGCTCCGCGGCCGGGCCCAGGGCTGGCGGACGGAGGCCTTTCCTAGGGACCGCGCGACCCCACCGCCGCCAGCCCCGGGGCCGCCCTACTCGCGGCACCCGCCACCACCCCCACCCCGCCCCAGGCGAAAGCAAAGGCACTCACTTGTCTCGTACGGGCTGGAAGGGCGATTTTAACTGCGGTGCTGGCGAATCGGGCCTGGGGACAAGGTCTCTCTCTGCGGAGGAGAGGGCGAAGCAGAGTCAGGGCCTGGAGGCAGGTCGTCAGGCCCGGGGCAAACACACGCCCAGACCTTCTTCCCACCAAGCGGGTCGGCAGCCCTGGCAAGTCTGCGCAGGGCACGTGGCCCCGCGTCCACACCGGCAGGCCCGCGTGTGGCGCGCAGCTCTCGGGACGGCCGGGCCTTGTTCTGTAGCTGGCCCCGAACTGAGGCAGAAGCCAAGACTGAGCAGCTCCAGAGCTGGGCGCTTGGGCCTCCCACCCTCCGGGGCCAGGGCCCGGCCCCACCTCCCACCCCTCCACCCGCCAGCCCTCCAGGTCTCCGCAGTCCGGCGCGCAGCCCCGCACAGTACCTGGGAGCGCCGGGCTGCTGCGAGAGGAGGCCTTGTCTCCATGGAGCGACCCGGCGACAGCGACCGGCGGCTGGGGCGGCGGCGCGGGCAGGTGCGGGCCGTGCGGCGCGGCGTGCGGGGCGCCGACGCCCAGGAAGGAGCGCATGTTGAGCAGCGAGCCCTGGGCCAGGAACGCGCCGTTGGTCCAGTTGGAGAACTTGCCGATGTGGCAGGTGTACAGTCCGTGGCTGGGCAGGAAGGCGGGGTGCTGCAGCGGCGCGCCCGCGGGGGACCCGTGCGAGCCCGGGGGGCCGGCGGGCGGCGGCGGCGACGCCTTGGGCACGCCGTCGGGGCTCGTGGCCGTCTCCGCCAGGGACCAGATCTTGGGCTTGCTGTGAGGCGCGCCCTGCAGGCCGCCCGCCCCCACGCCGGGACTCAGCAGGCGCGTGCTGCCCGGCTCGGTGACCTCCTTGGCCAAACCCAAGGGCGAGTCCTGGGGCTTCAGCACGTCGGCGGCCGCGAGCGGCGAGCCCTGGTCCCGCGGGAGGGCCGTGGGCGCGGCGGGCGCGCGCGGCGCCTCGGCCTTGTCCTCCTCGTCCTCGTTGCTCTGGTCGCCGTCGTGCTCGTCGATCTTGTCGATGTCGATGCTCTCCAGGTCGATCTCCTCGTCATCCTCGGCCTTCTCCGCGTCGCCCTCGGTGTCGCTGCCGAAGAGGGCGCCGTCCTCCTGGTCCTTGCTGCGCGCGCCCCACGTCACCTTGTTCTCCTTCTTGAGGCGCCGGCGCGCGTTGGCGAACCAGGTGGAGACCTGCGTGAGGGTCATCTTGGTGATGATGGCCAGCATGATCTTCTCGCCCTTGGTGGGGTAGGGGTTCTTGCGGTGCTCGTTGAGCCAGGCCTTGAGCGTGCTGGTGCTCTCCCGTGTGGCGTTCTTGGGCCGCCCGGGGTCCCCGTACTGGAACTGGCCGTAGGGGTAATAGGCGGGCGCCGTGTGGGCGGCGAAGGTGGCGGGGTGCACCCCAGGGTTGTCCTTGAGTTCGTACTGCGAGCCCTGTGGCCACAAGGCAGAGCGAGCAAGGCGAGAGAACGGGGAGGTGGACAGAGAGAAAGAGACAGAGATGAGTCCCCACAGCTGGGCAAGTCCAGGCGGCAGCTGCTGACAGGTCCGGAACCTCCCGGCCCCATCTGCCTAGGCACCCGGGCCCTCTGCTTCTTGGGGCCTCAGGTTTGCTCCCTACAGCAGAAAGGGCCCCCAAATCTGCCGCTGTTGGAGGAGGAAGGAGAGCCCGGTCCAGGCGCCTGACCCAAGGACTGCACTTCCACACATCATGGAGAGGTTTCCCTCACTCCAAGAAAGTTCCAGAAGCCTGCACCTCCAGGCCACAGCAGGCCACAGCCCTGGGATTTCCCTAGGCTGCCAGCCATCCTCACTACTAACAGCAGGAAAAAAAAACAGATTTCCAAGTTTATCTAACACAGACTAGAGAAATCCTTTCAACTAGGATGAAACAGTGTCTCCAAAGGTAAGGAACCAGGCTCCCAAGCCCCCTCCCGTGCCCGCCCCGTGGGGGGTCAATCAAAATAAGCCACCCCAGGTTTTCCCATCTAAATCCCTGAGCAATTCAAAATGAAAGCACACTCCTTTTAACTCCCAAATTAATCTGCATATAATAGGTCGCCCACACTTAAAGTTCAGGCAGAGACAGGTAATTTAATCCCACCCATCACCAAGGACAATAACGAAAACACCATTTGTTTTTCCAACCACAAAAAGAGGGCTTGGCCAGTAAAATATTAACAGAGAGGGCCCATAGCGGCCTACAGCGGGCCAGGGAACCGGTTCCCGTCCGGGCCTCTCCTCGGCCAGCCAGCCGGCCAGTCACTTTATCTAAGTTTGGCTTTGATCTGCGCAGAGCACACACACACTGTTTGCAGGCTTTTACCAGCGCTGATTTATTTGCAATCAATATTCTTTTTATCATCAGTAGTAAAACACAGCAAGTCACATTATCTCATCAGGTTTTTTGGTAAATAACATTTTATCTTTCTAACAACCTCATTAGGCCTCATTATTACCATAAATTGCCTAGACAATCGTTCAGTCACAATTTTATCTTTTGATTCCCAACTTCCAAATACCCAATCCTAAGGGCTTGGAAAACCTCGGCCTAGGATCTGGGATGGGGTTGAGGCTTCCCTGCCCAAGAACCCGCAGGAGACCTGGAAGAAACCTACATGCCTTTCGGGACGGAATTTTACTTACTATGCCCAAAGTGGAAAGAGAAAAGGAAAAAGAAAAGAGAAAAAGAATCAAACATAGCCCTGCAGTGCTCCCAAGCCAGGGAGCGCCTTCTTCCCCCACAAACGGCTTGCCCCTATTCCCCAGAGGGCTGGCATCTGTATTCACATGTGCTGTGGAATCACCCACTCCCTGTAAAATTCACGGAGGTGCCTTAGCCCAGGGGAAGTCCGGCTCAGAAAGTTGCAGAGAGGGGACGATTCCTTTGAGGAATTACTTCCGTGGTTCAGGCCCCAGAGAAAAGGTTTCTGTGGCCAGATTTCGTTTTTTTTCGCCTAATGGTTACAAAATGTTCTTCACGCTCTGTAATTATTTTGGTTGTAATTGTAAAGAAGACATTTCTGCTTCTTCCCTGCTGGGAATTCCTTTTGGTAGGACACCTTGCAAATCTCTCCTCCTCCCCTGGCATCCCTGCGGCCTGAACAAAATGGGGGCCGCTCCTTCTCCAGTGAGCCATCTAAAGACAGCGCGCCGCTTTCAGAGACGAGCTTTCTTTCAAAACTACAAGAAAAGTTACGGGAAAACACGCCTGCCCCTTCGCTCCTGCACGGTTGGCAGCATCTAGTCCCTGGTCCTCCCGCGGGGGGACACTTCAGGGTACCTGGAAACAGCATCTGCCCAGGACAGCGAACCGACTGAGGCTACTCCCCAGCCGCGGCCGCCTGGCAATTCCCTGCAGCCCGAAGTTTAAGCTCTCGCAGCCACTCCAGGGAAACGGGGCTTCTGGACTGGGGGGCCAAAGCCCTGCGTAGAATTAAATTTGCAGCCCCTCCCCCCGACACCCACCGGGAGCGGAGAAGGGGACCCCTCCTATTTTAAAGCCAGGGCCATGGTTTTCTTGCTGCTCCGTTATGGAAGGCGGGAAGGAAAGTGCTTCTCTTTCGACGCAAATGAAATGAGAACTTTGGCAACTTACAAAAGTCAAAGCAAACACCGTTTCAGAAGCCAAACAATATTTTAAGTTGATTTTCTAAAATTCTCAAAGATCCCGTCGCACGTGCCACTAGAGCCCCCGCGTCGCTGGGTGTCTATTGTTAGGGCCGTTTTGACGACTCCTGGGGCAGCGTTCCCTCCAGGAAGCTCCGCCGCCCGCGCGGTCTCCGGACCCAGCTCGGAAGCTGAACGGGCCGCGGGAGCGGGGCCCGCGGGCGGGAAGGGACTTCTGGGGGAGCCGGCCTAGCGGCGGGGCGCCCGGGCCTGGCCCGCGAGTCTGCCCGACCGCCAGCGCCGACCGCGCGCCCTGGGCCTGCTCGGCCGCTTCACTGCACTCCCACCGCGACCTCTTCCCGCCCGGCCCGGTCGCCCGCCCGTCCGCCCCGCCGCGTCCCTGGGGGCGCGGCCCCGTCGCCGGCCGGGTCCCGCGGTCCTCGCTCCCCGCCACCCAAGGCCCGGCGCCCGGCGCGGATCGCGGCAGCGGCGCGAGGGCGGAGGCCGGCGCACTCACCATCTGCGAGAAGAGGCTGAGGTCGGCGTAGGGCAGGAAGGCGCCGTAGCTGGGCGCGCCGGCGTAGGGGCCCGCGTACATGCCCAGCACCGAGGTGACCGCCGCGCCCGCGCCCGCGCCCAGCTCCGCGGCCCCCGGCCGGCCCGACGAGGCGGCGGCGGCGGCGGCGGCGGCGGCCAGCACCCCGGGACGCTCGCTGCCATAGGCGCCGGGCCCCGCGGCGCTCAGGTACTGCGGGTAGCCCAGCTGCGGGAAGGACATGTCCGCGGGCTCGGCCCAGCGAGGGGGAAGGGGCCGGGGAGCGAGCCGAGGCCGCGCCGGGGGCGGCGGGCGCCGCGTGGGGGTGGGCGCTGCGGGCCGGGCGCGCTCGGGCCGGCCCGGAGCGGGGGCCGGTCGCTGCTCCTCGCCCGCTCTCGCTGCGCCCGGCTCCCGGCTGCGCCCGAATCCGCGATCGCGCGCCGACTGCGGCGGCAGCCCTCCGCTCGGCGGCGGGGCTTTCAGACACAATTTGAAGTTGATGCTTTGATTGGCATCCCCTTGAGCGCAGGCCCCGCCCCTGGCTCCCCTCCCGCCCGCCCTCGCCGGCCGCTCCCGCCCCTCCCGGCGAGCACGTGGTGCCCCGCGCTGGCCCGGCCACCTCCCCCGCGGTGGGCGCGCGCGGCCGGCCGCCGGGTGCGGGCCCCGAGGCCGCGGGCTCCTTCCCGACCAGCCCCCGCGGCTGTCTGACAACCTGTCGACACGGGCTTACAGCTGTCCGACACCGGCCTGCCGTCTCGCGGCCGAGGTGTGTCCCCTCTGAGCACAAACAACTCGCGCCTGCTCCTCTGCGTTCGGGCGGCGGGAAGAGGGCCGACGGCGGCTGCGGTGCCAGCTCGCGGAGCCGCTCTCCCTCCCGGACATCGCCGGCAGCCATGCACCGGCGCCCTCGCGAGCACTAAGCCGGCTGGCCTGGCACCTCGGACGCGCGTCCCTCGGCCCCCACTGGGTGTGCACAGGCCGCGTGGCGATGGCCGGCCTCCCCACACTTGGAGGAGCGGGAAGCAGCGGGGCTCCGCGGGCTTTTCCAGTTCCGAAAACTTTCAGAGGGCAACCCAGCAACGCGCTGGCAGCCAACGGCGGTGGGTTCTCCGGGAATGCGGCGGGCATGGGGGCCAGGGCCGGCCCGGGCCGGTTCTTCGCGGGGGAGGCAGAGCGAGGGGAACGGCCCTCCCGCTTGCTGGCGACGGAGGGGAAGCCAGTGCGGCCTGGCGCCCCCGTTTGTCCACTTGCTGCGCAGATATCTGCAGGATGTCCACTTGTGCGGAACGCGAGGACCCGCGGCGGCGCCGCCACCTGACCTGCCCCGCGCGAAGTCCCCCTGCTCCCTTGGCCTCCCCTCTCCATCCTCAACCTCCGAGAAGTACCAGCGAAGCGGCCCTGCGCAGCGCGTTGGGCCCTCGGAGCCACGCCCGGCCGACGCCCTATGCGAGGGCCCGCTTACCTCCCTGCCGGGGACGACGCTCGCCGGCCCTGTGCGCTCCACCTTCTAGCCGGCGGCCGGCTCGGAGTGCAGCCCGGCGCCGCGTGCCAGTACGCGGACTCCGCAGACAAGGACGTGGGCCTTGACCCAGGTCAGGGGGGCCACGCGCTGAAGGTACCTGCAGACCCGCGCCACCTGCGCTCCCAGGCAGCAGGAAAGCCCTGGTTTCCTGGGCAGGAGGAGAGACACAGCCATCGCCTGTAATTAGCAGCAATAATGCTCTAATTCTAATTACCAAGTACCAGCTCCCGAATCCGTTGATTTCTCTGCTGGGAGGCAGCCTCCTTCCTGTGCCTGCAGCCTGCTAGGCTGGCCTGGTCACCCCAAAAGCCCTACTGCAGCTGCCTGGTCTCTTCTGCTGTGACATGAAGGGTGTACATGGGCGCTGGCCTCCGACTCGGAGGAACCCTAACCACAGCTTCCTCCTGTTTCCAGCCCATACCTGGCACCTTCTAACCCCGACAGACCCCCCCCCCCCATTCCATGCCCTCCTCTGTGCCTCCCACAAACTCAGCCACCACAGGTGAGTCTCAGTGTGAGAAGAGGCCAGCCCTACCACTGTCCTGTTTTGCAAATTCCAGTGTCACATTTCAGGGCAGTAAGTAAGTAGTAGTGAGCTAAGCCCCTTGTGTGACCTGGGAGAATGAGACACTTCTGAGTGCCAGCACTCAGCCCCAGGAGGGACTGCCCCACCCACTTACCAGGGCCCCCAGCTCTGCCCAGAAACCCTTCAGGAGGGGCACAATGGAGGCCCTGGGGACTTTGTCCCACCTTGGACCCACCAGCGAGGCCACCCTTCCTTGCCCTGGCCATGGGCTCCACAGGGCAGTGAAAGGGCTGTGGGCTCCTGAGACGGGGTGAGAGGGACGGGACCAGCCCACTGATTGTGGACGCTTCCCTGCGAGTCCACCAGAGGTCCCCGGAGGAATTACCATGGGGGGTCAGCCCCCATGGCCTCCTGGAAAGGTGCCCAGGGCCAGTTTCCAGGAGGTCCCAGCAGAGCCTGAAGAGCCACCTCTCTTCTTTCTCCTTGGTCCTTTACCATCTAAAATGGTGCACCTGGAAGGAGAGCTGGACCCGCCCGAGACGGCTGGTCACCCGTGAGGGGCAGAGGGTGCCCTGTGGCTCAGCACTGGTTAAGTGCTGCCCGCACCTCTGGCCTGGTGCCAGCCTGGAGAAGCGCTGATGTGGAGCCTGGGCTGACTCGAATACCATTTGAATGAGGGCCCAGAGCTTTCCCAAGGACAGGCAGGAATTCACTGCAGCGACCTCAGGCTCAGCCTCTCTGGACTCCAGATCATTCCTCTGGTGGCCCTAGGTTCCTGGGGCAAAGAGGGGGGATGTCCCGTCCTGCGGGGCTCCACCCGCCTGACCACGACATCCTTGGGGTTGTGTGGGTCGGCGACATCCCGGCCTGGCGGTCACTCCCAGAAGTCGGGCCTCTGTCCCCACTTGGCGGGGGTGGTCCGGCAGGCTCAGCAGCTTCTGGGGCTGAGCTCCGCAACCCCAGCCTGCCGCTTCCCAGCGGTCCTGTGCTGGAGGCAGAGCCCAGGAACGGTGCAAAGCCAGACCTAGGGGTCGCTGCGTCGCGGACCCGAGCTCTGCTGGTCGGCTCCGGGTCGGGTCTGGAAGTCCGGGACCGCGATCCTGAGGCGGCACGCAGCGCGGGCTCCTGGACCACTACGTTGGTCCCGGCTGCTGGCGATACCCGCAACGCCTTGGTGGTCGAGGGGACTCCTGGGCTGGGAAACCCAGACCCTCTGCAGGCCTCAGTTTGGGACTGACTCCGAGTGCACTGGTGTCCGCAGAGCGCGTGCGCGTGGGACCCTGCGCGGGAGGGGGGGCGCCAGCCAGGGAGAACAAGCCCCAATGTGGGGGAGGGGCGCACTTGAACCTAGCTGGCTTTTAAGCAGGTTTTAAGGCTTTATGGAGAGTTTACTTGATCGTTGTTATGATTATTAGCAGTTTTCTAATGGGAAGCAACTGCCCCTACTGCTGGGAAAGGATGCCTGTCCCGTCTCCTGTCCCTCCTAAAAGCGGGTCTTCCAGCCCTCCCCAACGCACTCCTGGGGGCACATATTTACATAAGAATGAGATTAAGCCGGCCGGACTGGAGGCATCCCATTAGGGGCTCAGCTCTTCGGAAATCACTCTCAGACTTGAGAGCTCTGATGATGCACAGGGACTCTCAGGGCGCCCCTCACTTCCAGGCCAACCTCAGGACCAGCCCTTGGCGCCAAGGACCTGGAGACGCCCGTGGGTCACAGGTGCCACCGGGGCAGGCCCTGGTCGACTGCCTTTCGAAATGGCCATTCTTTGCTCCACAGATGGGGGGGGGGTTCCTACGCCCTGATCTGGCCCCCTAAAGGTACCCAGGTTTACAAGCCTTGTTAAATGCTCATCAGGTTTTGCACCTTTCACCAGCAGGACCAAGAAGGCCACCCACTGAGCGCCAACAAGTGTCGGAAGCACCTGGCTGGCCCCTGCTGCTTTGACCTGAGCCAGCTCCTGGCTGCAAGGGCTCTTTGCCTGGCCCTCTGGTCGGTCCGGTGGTGCCCAGCCCAGCCCAGCCCTGCCCCCAGGCTCTGAGGTCCCTAACTGGGTGTCCAGCCTGCTCTATGCAAAGCCGGGCCTGTTTGAGGGCCAGGATGCTCCGGTGACTCCAGGCCTGAGGTAGCCCTCAGAGAGTGCCTCCAAAGCCCAGTGCTCCAGGAGACCAACCACTGAGAGCAGGGCCCAAGAGAACTCAAGAAAAAGCCCCCAAAGGACTCAGGGCTCTGCTGCCCAGGCAGCCCTTTGCAGAGAACCACACAGACCAGCGCTGCGGCCGACCGGGCTCCTCCCAAACTGATGCTGGGAGCCAGCCACACGCCGCTGCTGCTGGAGGGAGCCCCTGACTGCCTGAGTTTCCCACAGACCCAGGACAGAGGAAAGGACCCCCAGTTGCCCGCCCAGAGTGCCGCAGGGTGGCCATCCTGGGTGTTGGTGTTGGAGGAAGTGAATTACATGCGTCTGCACACACGTAAATATTTTATAAACCTCCCCTTAATTAACCAGATCATTTCCATTACCCCTCCAATATGATCAACAGCACCGGCGTGAGGGTGTTCAGGGCTTATAATTTGATGTCACCAGACGGTCGCTCGGGGCAGAGGCACAATGGCCGCACCAGCTGCACTTGTATTTATTTGTTTTTCCTCCGTGTTCCTGTAGGGCTCCATTATGCAGTTTTTAATTAGTTTGTGTTTGTATTTCGCCCTTCCCAAATCAGTGCCCTCCCCAGCAAGGCTGTAACCCTCCCAGTACAGGTGTAGCAGCCTGCTCCTACACCAGCACGGCCAGGCCAGGCAAATGACAGCGGGCTGTGGGTGCTGGCCCCCGGACGGAGGGCAGATCAAAGCTAGGGGGGCTTCTGTGTCCCCAGGGGCCCTTCTGGCCAGGGCCTCTAATGCCAGTACAGGGAGGCAACAGAGCACAGGGCTAGGCCACTCCTTTCTCCAGTCCTGTGTTCCTGGGGCCTGCTCTAGCCAGGGACCGCCCTCCCCATGGCCTCGGGGACGCTGGCTACAGCCACACAGGGGCTGTGCCCTGGACGCCTCTCTGAGCTGGCACAGTACCTGGGCTCAGGGAGAGCATCGCAGCCTCCTGCCGCTGCCCCCAGCCCCGACTCAGAGCAGTCAAGTCCGAGCTCACTCTGGACTCCCGTGGAGCATCCTTCCCCGTGCTGTGCATGCGGTCGCCCCACCTTCTTGAAATGACCTCTGTAGGTGCGCGTAAGCCCACTCTCCCGGCCCTGGGGGATTCTTTTAAAGCACTCTCTCTTTTTTTTTTTTGGTCAGGAATAAGATTGCTCATCTTTAACTAGGCCACATAGAAATTATGATTCAACAGCAGTGTGTATTTAATTAGAGTAATCTCACTTGAATTTAATTACCTAATGAATTATTTGTTTAAAAGGTAGAGCGTCTTGTTTGCCAAGCGCGGTGCAGACCTCTGATAAGAACTTCTGTTATAAGGACACAGGGTTTAAGCGCAGGCATGTTTAAGGTTTATATTTTAACTCTTTGAGAATGAAACTGTTACCGGGCTATTCAAGCTCAAGGTCCCATGAGCGGCAGAAGATGGCAGGTGGCTGAGAGGGCATCATTCTGGCCACACGGGCGTCCTCATCGGCTCTGCACATGTGTGTCCCCTGTCCCTAGGAAATGAATGTCTTCCGGCTCCTGTCATATAAGTCTAGATTATTTTAAACTTATTTTAGGGTGCTTTTGGTGGGAAGATTTTCTTCTGGGGCAGGAAAAGACAACTACCCCTCCCCGGGAGGACTTGCTTGATGATTAGTCTTTATAACCAAGGGTGCATCTGTCAGGGACACTCCAGCCACGCCCGAGTCCCCATCTCACCCCCAAACCCTGCTCTCCCAGCCCAGCTCCTCAATACGAGCCCCTACACTCCAGCAAACACCTTCAGCACTGATGGGGCTGGCAGCCACCACAGCCCGGCCTCGGGCCTTGAGTCTCGGCTCAGACGCTGGGGCCCCTTTACCTCCGCCCTTTCCCAAAGCCATTCTGCCAGCACAGAGGCCCCAAAGGATGCAGCCCATGCGGGGTCCCCCCCAGCTGGGTCACTAGGGAAACAGACCTCCTGGGAGCCCGGCGGCCTTTCAGTGTTTCCCGTGCTCAAGCTGCTGTGGCAGGAGCTCCCGTTCCAGCACATTCCTCACCGCTGTGGGAGGGACAGGATACTCTACCCCTAGGAGGGAATCTCAGCAGGGAGACACGGGCATAGGGTGGGGACAGAGCGCATCCCCCCGACTGAGGACAGGAAATAAGAACACTGCAAATTAGTTTGGTTGGATTTCACTATCGTTTGCATTAATATGTCATTAATCAAATAATTTAATTGTAGACTTGGGCTCTATTGTCACATAAATATTAAATATTATTAATACAGCATTCAACCATGTAAGAGCTTATAAGAAAAACAACACTTTGATAAGAATTATTAATTTTTTGCCTTTTTTTAGAATCCTTGATGTTTATCATAGTCGTGCATTTTGAAATTGATGCTCTAACAACCAATATAGTAAATTATAATATAAACTTAATCACACCCAATTATGGCCACAGTACCATCTTTCTTCCAAAGCAGCAGATCTATGTGAATCCATATTTAAAGCTTATTTTTGAATTTACTTCACATATTCTTCCAAATAACAACTGACAGTAACAACCAGAAAGGACGTGAGATAATAGCTTAGGAATGATAATACATTTCTCAGATCTGAGCAAATCCAAAGATGATTTCCTAGCAAAACCCTCAAAGGAAATACTGTGTGTGGGATGGAAGAAGAGAAGTGCTAAGTGCATATTAGTGTTTGACTCTTCCAAAAATGCTTGAAATTTAGACCAAACAGTGTTCTATCTTCCGTGGCTTCCTATCAGCCCTCAGCGTTTATATTATTAAAGATAAAACCTGCCTAGAGAAAGTCCTCCGGAAAACCGATCGACAAAGATAGGCCCATCCGACATCCTAAGTGGAAGCTGAATGTGTTCCAGGCTTCTTTTCTTTTAGTGATGAGGACACGTCACCTGGCCGCTGTGCCTGTCGCTAGCCCTCTAGCTCCTCTGGGTCTGGGCTCTCACACGCGAGGGGCAAGTTTTCAGGCTGGCTGGGGGCGCGCGCCTGTGGTCGCCGTGTGGCTTCCGGCCTTTGCGGCTTCGCACGTTCCCGCGTGCCCCAGTGGCTGGCTGCCTTTCAGCATCGAATGGGCGAGTGCCCCAGGAGTCACGAGTGGGTAGGTTAAAGCCCATTCGTCCACGGGCACCTCTCTCAACAGAAATACCCAACAGTGCTCTGATGGCTAAAGGTTAGCAAACATCTCTGTTGTCTTAAGGTTAGCAAACACCGCTGGTGGCTAAAGGTTAGCAAACATCTTGGAAGTTCAGGGAAAAGTTTCTGGCAGAACACTTAGAGTCGACAGCATTGTCTAGCACCATTCTTACAGAAAAGCAGGGTATGAAATGGGCCTAAGGGTGGAAACTTAAAATTCCCCGCCGTGGGCCTCCGAGCGATTCCTACTCTGACCTTCCTGTCACTTCCCCGTGTCCCACACTGTCTCCGGAACTGCACAGAGTCTGGGACTTTTGGCGCGGGCCTCACAAGCTCTCCTCTCCTTTCCTAATGGGAGGAGGAGGGCGTAGGAGGGCTTCAGGCCACCCAGGTCCTGTTCTTCTCCCAGACACACGTCCAGCGGGCATGTCGGTCCATGGGACATGATGCACCATGACCAAGGAGGAGGCCCCAGCCGGGAGCTCCCTGGTCTGTCCTGGTATTTCTCTAGGTGCCATACCAAGCCCGCCCTCGGTGCCCTCAGCTAGTGGCAGGCTGCCCAGGTGAATCTCAATGCCACCTCTTCGTCTTCTGGGGATCCTCGCCCTCCAGTGGAAAGCCACAGTCCTGGGGCCCCCCTCTCGGCATAGCTGAGTGACTGGCAAGCCGGTGGCAGTTTCTCATTTGGCCCGAGTGCTTCTTAATGACAGAGGCCAGTTAAGCGAGTCTCCTGCAGAGGGGCGCTGGCGCTTAACCCGAAGCCCCAGGATGGAGGCACGAGGGGCGAGGTCTCCACTCCACATCAGAGGTTGCGCTGGGGTCCGCAGGAGCACACAGATGCTGGGGCACAACCAGGAATGTGTCCGCCCCGCTCTGCGGCTCCACGTCCAGGACTGTGTCGCCAGGCATCTCTCCGTGGGCTCTGCTGGCTCCGCTCTCCTGGGCTTGTAGACAGCCACCCCCGAGGGGAGCCTCTGTAGCTTTCCTCTACGCATGGCCCTGACGTTTCCCCACGCGGCCCAACCTCCTCTTCTGACAGGAACCCAGGCAGACGGGATGGAGGCTCACCCAGGGCCACACTGCGCCCCGGCAGCTCTTCAGAGGCCCTCTCCCCGCGTCCCGATGCGCCGGGCGTGAGGGCTTCGGAGGTTGCAGGATGAATTTCAGCTCGTTGTACCACAGCCTTGCACACCCAGCCTTGCACGCACCAGCCAGTACGCCACAGCCCTGCACACACGGCAACACCAGAGCACACTGACAGCTCTGTACTCGTCTGACCCTGATATACCCTGCGGCTTTCGGCAGAAGGTCAAGGGTTTTCCCTCTTCCGTGTTAAGCAAAAACAAAAATATGTGCAGTGTAGCAGAACTGCATCATCCAGCCACGAACACTTTATACCAGATTTATCCAGCTCAGATGTGCCACCCCGACACAGGTTGTTCGCTATATAGGGCTTTTGTGGTAGAGGGCTCCTGAGCTCTTGCTGAGAAGGGCTTGTGACTTAGAGTTGAAGCAAGCGTGTTTGAAAAGCCAGTTCTATCCTGGGCCCCACCTCCACTCTTCCTGCGAGCTCCCTGGAGGGCGACCAGCCAAGGAAAAGCATCTTTAAGCCAAGAAGGGCATATGCTGCCATGCCCTCTGTGGTAGGTGGCCCATCGCACTCGCGATGTCATTTCCGGGGACTTCAAAGCTTCCGCTTCCCAGGTTTTACAAAGCCCGCTCCCTAGGTTTGCCAAAGCAGAGAGCGGCAGTGGTCCAGCCGGCTATGCAGGTCTCTGGGTCCATGGTCAGAGACCAGGGTTTGCTGAGGTGGAACCACCACGGACCGCAGGTCTGGGGCCGCCGTCCAGCTGCCCTGCCGCACTATTGCTGGCGGAGACCATGCTTCACACACTGGAGACGGCGACATGATCTCTGGGGCTGAGTTAAGTGGTTTGTCTAAGGTCGCTCGGCAAGTGTGTAATAAATCCAGGATTAGATCCTTGGCATCCCGTTCAACAGCCGCACGCGGGGCCCAGGGCAGGCAGACGCATGGCCGCTCCTCCGAGCCTGCGAGAGCCCTGCCCTCTACACTCTGGGGCAGCTGACAGCACCCAGGCCAGCTCCCACACGCGGCCACTGCCAGTCCCCACTGCACTCCCTGTCCTTCGCCCCTGTTCTCCTGTCCCCTGCCTCCTTCCTTCTCTCCCCTGCCTCCATCCATCCCCTTAACCTGCAGACGACTGGGAGAAATGGATAGGAGCTCGGGCGGTGCAGGAGGCCGAGGAGAATTAGAGCTGTCTGCATAGCTACGGAGACCCACTCGGGCCTAACACCTGCCGGGCAGGGAAAGTGCAGAGGGACCTGTCGCGGTCGCGCTCTGGGCTCCACCTCCATGCCCTCCCCCTGCATGCCAGGGCTCTGCAAACCCATTTCCACATTGTGAGGTCCCCGTTAGAGCTGCCTAAAAGGGGTGCCAGAGGTGGGCTGCAGGGGGACAGGAGCGGCCTGCCCTTCCCATGGATCACTTCCTGTGACTCTCAGCCTAGCCCAGATACCTGACCTCACCCGGCGGCAGCTGGTCCCATTTCCAGGTGCCACAGTTGAACCAGTGGACTCCCCAAGCAAGCTCCAAACCACCGAGCAGCGTGGCTAGCTGTGGTCTGCCTTCCAGCTCCGTGGGCTCCTCTAATCGTAAAATTGCTCCTTCCGTCCTCTCTCCTGCCCAGTCCCAAGGCAGCCACTGCCCCCCACTCCCTCTAAGACACCTGCAGCTGCTCTCGCCTTGTGGTTAGTAGCTCGGTATTTTCCACGGTGCGTCGGTCTGCTAGGGCTGCTGCTATGACTGCAGACTGGGGCCTCGAGCACCCCGAACCATCAGCGGGCAGCTCTGGAGCCAAAGCCGAGGTGCCGGCAGGCCCCCGGGCTGTGCCCTCCCTCCGGCGCGCTGGCAGTCTAGTGGGCTGGTGAGGCAGGTGGCCTAGTCTCGGCCTTCGCGCTCAGGCGGCCGTCTCCCCAGGGCCCTGTTCTCACACCTGCTTAGGAGGCACCAGCCTACTCCACCATGCCTCACCTTCCCCAATACACCCACAGCAGCCCCATTGCCAAATAAGGTCACATCCTGAGATTTTAGGGTTTACACCTCAACTATGAATTTTAAAAGAGCACTATTCAACCTACAGCAATACCTCATTAGGAAATTTCCTGTTAAGTTTTTTCTGTTTCAATAATTGACAGTTTCCATCCCTGATCAGACCCTACCACTGCAAGGACTTCAGGTGTCCCCTGAAGACGCGATTAATCCGTCAGCCAGGAGAGTGCTTGGGCGGGGCATGCCCTGGGCCCTGGCCGGGGATGCACGTGCCCGGTGCTCTGGGGTGGGTCAGATCAGGGCAGCTGGCCAGCCCGCCGCCGAGGCCGAGCGTTTCCCAGGGGATGTGGGAGACGGTCACTGAGGCCTGCTCACGGTGGCCTTCCGCAGCGTCCAAGTGAGCTTGGAGTTCATAGCGTGGTGGGCAGCTGTCTGGGGTCCCTGAGGAGGAGCAGGACCCGACTGACGCAGGGACAGCAGGAACTGCCCTGCCCGGGCACCCAGAGTAGGTGAGGCCGGGTTGCCTCAGTGGTAGGAAATCCTGGGTGGGGAAGGGGAGTGGCGTGCAGGGCGCTGAGGGGGCACTTCCTTGTCCTCCTGCAGAGCACCTCCACTCCCTTCTGTGAGCTGCCTCTCCGGGTGAGGTTCTGTTTGCACTGTTTCGTGCCTAAATACGAGTGTGAAAACCCCTGAAGCACGTGCGTGCTGGTGTTCTGACGCTGTCACCTTCTGCCGACTGGATGCGCAAGCTGCCCCTCGGGTGTGAGATGCGGGTGGTGGCAGGGCTGGTCCCCGGCCAGATGTGGCCCTTCTCTGAGAATGTGTAAGTGTTTGGTTCTTCCTGAGGTGTAAAATGTTAACTACATAATGTTAAATTATAATGCTAGAAAAGCAATGCTGTCGAATGAAGGCAATTGTCGTTATTACATTATTAATACCGATGAAAGTCACAGACCTGCAAGGCCTCCCTCAGGCCACGGTGCACACGCTGAGTGAACAGCCCCGTCCCGAGGGAGGGCACGTACGGTGGTGACAAAGCAGGAGACCGGCCTCCGTGTTCTCCGTGTTAACTCGAGGCAGGCATGTGTTGGAGAGCGAGCTCAGTGGCACGGGGCACAGAACGACGCTCCGTCTCCGCAGTTTCCTCGCTAGCCCCACGCAAGCCCAGCAGATGCCAAACCTTTCGTGGCTGTCATCTGCCCTGTGTGGCCATCAGACACTGACCGGCACCCCGCAGCAGCCTCCTGGAGCGGGCTCTGCAGAGCCTCAGCCTCCGGTCCCCAAGTCCGTCTGTCTGAGTGGAGGGAGGGAGGGAGCCTTCTCTGCTGCAGGCTCCCGGGCAGGGGCGCTTACAGCCTCGCGTCTGGAGTCACTTTCTGCACAGCTCACACCTGACTTAATTATGTCGCAGTGTAACTGGGTGACGTGAGCAGGTAAGTCAACACGCCCTGAAAACCCTAGCCCCGATGACTTCCCTTGAGGAAGAGTCAGCCTTGTGTGGAGGGAGGTGATCTCGCAGGGCTGTGTGTGTGAACCTCCCTCGGCCCAGGCCTGGGGACAGCCGTGGTCTCACAGGTCTCCCGCCTTGTGGCACGTTCCGCTGAGAGGCCGCAAGTCGTCACGTCCCGGAGCTCGCTGACTTCCCGCTGGCCCTTGCTGACTGCCTGGGAGTTCTCTCTTGCCCTGTGAGTCACCGGTTTCTTTTCATCACCAGGCCAACCCGTCTCAGAGGGCCACCTCCCAACCTCTCTGCCCATGTGGTGGCCTTGGTCTGCTCCTGCGCTGCGGCACAAAGGCCAGAGACACCGCCATCTCTAGAGAGCACAAGCTCGTGGGGCTCACGATTCTGGTGGCTGGGAAGTGCACAGGCGTGAGCCGGCGCCAGGCCAGCCCACACGGCGAGGCTCCTCGGGGCTGTCCCAGGTCCCCCTGCTCTGACCGGCTGCCGTCACAGCTCAGGGGCACACAGCTTGATTCAGAGGCCTGGTCCTGACCCGCTCCAGGCTCCCACCGCGGGATGCCGCCAAGGGACTAAGCCTCACTTGGTATCACAGCACGTGGACGGGGCGTATAAATACAGCAGCCCGGGCTCTCCAGGGAAACGGACCCAGAGGCGCGGCATATGCGTGTATTTCTCTTTCCTTTTTAGCTTTTCGCCGTAGGGTCCATGCACTTGCCAGAGGGAGACAGAGAGAGGCAGCGAGAGGAAGAGGAAGAGGGGAAACTCGCCCCCCAAGAGGTAGCCGCGCCATGGTTCCTCCTCTGCCGTCCTCCTTCCAGGATTTCGGGCACTCATGACACGTACCTGGCACGATTTCCAAGCTCTGAGATTCAGAGCTCAAACCACGGTCAGCCATGTGGGAGCTCAGTGCCTTAACCGCCACGCCCCTGCTGGGCCTTAATATATATCTTTTTTGAAAAATTAAAGAAAATGCATAGGAGCCAGCAGATGGCATGGTGGTTAAGCTGCTGTACTCCCACATGGCTGACTGTGGTTCGAGTCTCCAACATTGCTTTCTCACTGTCCTTTTCTCTCTCTCTGGTCAAATTAAAATAATAATAGCAAATAAAATCAAATAAATGAATAATAAGGAAAATGCATAGTTTGAAGAAACTATGCATAGATTAAATAAAATTTGCACCCAAATAAACTTCTACCTTCATTCCATTTTTATGAACATTTTTGAAATCCTCTTTATTATGTGTAAAGAGATCCCAGTTATTACACGTGAAGGGATTTATTATGAGAAATTGGTTCCTGGAATCGCAGAGGTCGAGAACTCTCTTGATCTGCTGCTTACGTTCCGAAGTTCTGAGGGCCAGGAGAGCTCCTGCGTAAGTCCCAGTCCCTGCGGGATGACAAGGCCCCAGCTCCAGCGCTGGGGGGAAGCCCCAGGGCTGGCTCTCTCCTCCTTGGCTTTTTTTTTTTTTTTTTCCTAAAATAATCTAATTTAATGACAACACTGATGCAAGAATATTTTCCTCACTTCTAGGTGCAAGGCATTCAACTTGGCTGTTTGTTAGTATGTTTTTTTTTTTCATTTTTTTAAATTTATTTTTTTATTTACATTTTTTAATACATTCAATCACATTATTTAGCTTACAAGGTGATCATTTTAATATATGAACATTTCTCCCTGGTCGAGTTGATCAAAATATAACAACACTACCTCCCTGTCTCAGCAATGCTGTCTTCATATCCCTCCTCCAAATGTTCTTCCCCAGGCCCCACTCCTCCACACACCACATCTGGCATTCACATCCACCTCTTGTGTTTGTACATCCTTTAGCCCGTCAGTTTCAGTTACAGAGTGCGGACATTCGGTATATATTATATGGCTTTTTGTCCTGCCTGTACTGTACGTAGACGGCGTAACAGCCACCCACACAGGAGAGGGCAGTCTGCCTCACTGAGGCCACCTGTTGAAACAGTGTCACCTGGGGGCCGGCAGGTGGCGTGGTGGTTAAGGGCACTGGAATCCCACGTGGCTGACCGCGGTTCGAGTCCTGGACCTGGCAGGCAGCTTGCTTTCTCATTTTCCATCTCTCTCTCTCTCTGATCAAATTAAAATAAATAAAGAAAAAAAGATTTTAAAAAAAAGAAACAATGTCGCCTGAACACCGTCACAGACATCCAGAAATCATGTTTACTCTGGGCAGCTTCTGGCCCAGTTTAGCTGACCCGTAGACTTAACCAGCACGTTGCCCCACACCTGGAAGGCAGGTCTGCGACACTGTCCAATTGCATGACTGAACGTTTGAATGGCTCGTCTCCACTCCCCGCCCACTGCTTCCTCTCAATGGGCCACCCCAGCAGCTTCCTCCTCCAGCCCAGAGCTTATTTTCATTGCTCCCTGCACGGCTGCCTCCATCCACCCTCTCCAATCTCCCAAACTACTTGAAAAAGTCTTAGAGATGTAGCCACACCTCTCCCTGGCTCCAGCCTGTAGAATCGCGGATTATTGGCCTGAGTTAGTACCTGGGCCTCCAGGCTCTCCGTTCCAGTCACTTATTCTGTGCTGCACTCTAATTTTGCCACTGTGGTCACACTCGGACCCCCCTTTGGCTCTGTTTGACTGTAGAGTTGCCCCCTTGTAGGTGAAGCCTGAACGTAGTGTGAGCCCAACACAAGGGCCTCACTGCCTTCTACTAAGGGTCTGCAAGTCTGGCTTTGCTGCCCGGCCCGGTGCACGCCTCACCGGCACCGCAGCCCCGGAGAGCTCCCTTCCATCTGGCCACTGTCTCCACCCCTAATTTCTTTTACCTGCCTACAAACCTCAGTCTCTCATGAGTTAGTTCTCTTCTCCCTCATCTCAGCCCATGTTCCCTCCCTGGAAAACCTCCCCAGCACCCTGGGCGGCCCCACTGAACTTCCCAGTCCAAATCACTGATCCAGACTCTGCCAAGAGCTGCAGTCCACATGCTCAACCTGCTCGACACTCCTCAGGTGCACCTACTCCTCCTCCTATTTCTGACCCCAGGGAAAGGGACCCTTGCCCGAGAAGTAGCAAAATCCCAGAGCCTGGGCCCTTCAGCGGCCCATCTGCAGTCCAAGTCCATGCATCTATGGCTGTTTGCTGAGCACCTTCGTGTTCCCGGTAACAGGGACAGCTCCAGAGACACAATGGTGCATGGTGAGGAGAAGGGGGCGTGGCCCTGCCGTCCTGGGTCACCCGGGCAGTCTGGGTCCTGGCGATGAAGCCCCAGTGTGCCCTATCAGGTGACCACCGCCCTGTGCCAGTCTCTCTGGCGTCTCCTTTCATCTCCGGGTGCCCGAGGTAGACATAACAGCACAGCCACCCTCCCGCCGGCGTGCCGTTCCTCATCACACGCCATCGAGGGCTTTCGTCCTGGCTCCCAGCTCTCCCGCTGCCTGCAGGCTCCTTCTGCACCTCTCGTCCACTGGGCCTCGGGGCACTCTGGGGCCTCGCCGAGGGACCAAGTTATTCTCGAGGTATCGCGTTTCTGGTCATGCCCTTTGTCTGGGGAGCAAGCCATAGAGGTGTCCAAGTGGTTGGCCTGGTTGTGTCCCCTCTGCGAAGCCTGCGGTCGCCCCGGTGGCCCTTAGCATCCGGGCGTGCTGTGCTGTCACCAGCGTCCCCACACGCTGGCCCTGCCCTGCCTGAAAGCGAAAGTCTCCCTTCTCAGCCCGCAGAGCCGTGGCCATGGCGGCCAGCCACAGGGACTTCGTCGCAGCCTCTCCGTGGGTTTTGAGAGGGGAGGCACTGTCAGCAGCCCGAGGACAGCCCAGGGGCACGCGCCAACCTCTTACCATGTGCATCTCCGCCCCCCGCAGGTTTTTCTTTAAATTAATTAATTAATTTATTTATTTTTGTATATACATTAAATCGCATTGTTTAGTTTTCAATGTGAGCATTTCAATACGTGAACATTTCTCCCGCTGTCATCTTGTGGCAACCACGAGGGGCCGGGAAGCACCTGCGAGGTAGCAACCTCCTAGGTGGCAGAGTGGCCCTGGCACCTGGCTGAGGGGCCCGTGGGAGAGGTGACTCGGGGCCAAGCACAGGGCAGTGGGGAGGAGACAGGTGGCCAAGGAGGGCCTTTTTGGGGCTGAGTGCGTGGGACTTGGGCGGTGTGGGGGGCGCAGTGGGGGAGCGGGGCGCTGCCCGGGATCCGGGAAGATCCAGCCGAGAGGCCTGGCTGCCCGGCCAGGATGACCCGAGCACAGCCCCGGGGTGCAGGCGTGAGTGTAAGGTGGGCTCCGAGGACCCCGAGAGCACAGAGGGAAATCTGAGGAAAGGACGCCCCCCCCCACTCGGCTGGGCTCCGTGCACTCTGCCCTCTGGCGGGGCCCAGCCGTCTGCTGCCCAGTGAGGCGCCTTCAGGAGAGACGCTCACCAGCCTGTCCTTCAGAACAGCCAGCTTAAAATGCATTTCAGGGCCAGCAGGTGGCGTGGGGGTCAAAGTGCCAGACTCCCACATGGCTAACCGCAGTTCGAGCCCCAGACCTGGTGACTTGCTTTCCTACTTTCTATCTCTCTCTCTCTCTCTCTCTCTCTCTCTCTCTCTCTCTCTCTCTGGTGAGCACACACATCTTATAGCAAATAAAAATAATAATAAAATAAAATAATTGTACAACACGTATTTCCAAGATGGTAACATGCTGCAAGCCTAGTCCAGGTGGGCTCATGGTGGCATGATGACAGGCTGTCCCAGCCACAGTGCATCGTGGGGGTGGGGGCCCTGGGTCAGCCCCGGGGCTCGGCCGCTGCCCAAGGTCCAGGTGCATGGGATGCTGGCCGGGACTCAGGGCACAAGGCCCTGTTAGGTGCTTCTCTCTCTGTGTGTCTCTCACTCATGAAAGAAAGAAATGAACTTTGAAACAGCAAACAAAAAAGTCTAATTCAGACTTAAAAACCCTGAGAGATTTTGGGGCCGGTCTGCAGTACACGTGCGGCATGTGCACCAGCCCAGCCCTCACCGCGGTCCGCCAGAACACGCCCAGTCGCGGTAGCCTCCCCGCCCTGGCGTCCATTCTCAAGTGAGCAGGCCGGCCTTCCCCTCTCCGGCCTACCCTGCGGCGTCCCGGGAGGTGCGACTTGGATGGCAGGCTCACGAAGCCTGGCTGCAGGGACAGGGACCCTCTCCCCTCCACCTGCACCTGCTGCATGGCCGGCGGGGAGCTGGGGGGACACAGGCACCGCGTTACTCGCAGCTGCCCCCGTAACGGGCCTGTCGTCAGGCAGAACCGCACCAGGTTGGCACGGCTACTGTGGACGAGGTGGCGGGACGGACAGCACTGCCCACCTGTTCCATCTGACTGCACCCCCAGGCAGCCCTCGGGGGGATGGGGCCAAAGTGCCACAGAGCACATAGAACCACGGGGGCAAGAAGTCACAGAAATGGTGACCACAGGTTCCAGCCCCTGGCAGGACAGTCAGTGACGATGGCCGAGCCTGGCACGGCCGCGTTAGGTCTGTGGGCTGCCCGGTGACAGCACAAGCACTGGGGCGTCGGACCGTCACGTACTGATTTTCCTTTGGCATCTCGTCTCCCTGAGCTCACTTGGCAATTCACGGAGTACTCTGGGATTTTGTCAGACAGTTAACTGGAATTTCTGCCCGTTTCCAGGACACCTAGCAAAGGCAGCAGGCAGACGCTTCCCGTCAGGGTCCTCTGCGCCCTCGGGAGGACAGAGGATGAGGGCCCTGGCATAGGACAGCCTCTACCCCCTGCATGCTCAGAAAGTTCCAGGGCTGGGCCGTGCAAGTGTCCCGCCACGCTGGGACTCTGGCGGTGTCATGAAACGCCACGAGGGACGAGAGCCAGGAGCTTCATGAGACGCTGGCGATGAGGTGAAGAGGGATGTTTGGGTTCTCTGTGTGCTGAGACGTAGAAGCCCAGTGACTCCCTTGTGCGCTCGCCCGGCTCTGTGCACCAGGCGCCAGGGCACACCTGCTGTGTAAGTGCTGTCAGTCAGCGACAACAGGCGTGGCCGGCAGTGACTGGGTGGGCCCACGAGGCTGGGCGGCCTGAGGGAGGCGCTCGAGGCCCAGGCTGCAGGCAACGGGAAGAGCCTGTGTGCCAGGCCAGGGCCTCTGGGTGCCCCACGAGGTCCCGCACAGAGGTGGGTGTAGACGGCTCTCTGTCAGGCCGGTCTGTGGATACACGGGGAGCTGTCCCCAGAGCTGCCCTGCCCGGCCTCTGAGACAGAGAGGACCTGTGAGGATGCTGTCTCCACCGTGCCTGCCCCATGCCAGGCCTCGGCTCAGATAGGAGGGTAGCTCTGGGGCCCTAGGGCAGCTGCCCCAGCCCCAGCGGGGGGTTCCGCTCTCACAGTCTGGGGGCTGAAGTCTGAAATCAGGGCTCGCTGGGCTCCGCTCCTCTGCCCCTGTCTCCCCTGTCCCCGGTGCTCCAGGAGGGGATCCTGCCTGCCCCTGCCAGCTGCCGGCTGCGCCAGAGCCAGGGTGGGGCCACGCCACTCCGGTCTGCCTGACTTCTGGAGTGTGCGTGCGTGCATGTGTGCATGTGTGTATGTGTGCGTGCGTGTGCGTGTGTGTGAGAGAGAGGAAGAGAGTCCTCGAACGTTTCCTAAAAGGCCCCTTGTCACAGGTGCAGAGGCCATCCAAGCACTCCGTAATGACTTCTCCATATTAAGACGCTAAGGAATTACATCCATGGAGATGCTTTTCCCAAGTAAGGCTGCATCAGAGAGCTAGGCGTGAGAGCGTGAGTGGCCCTCCGGAGGCCACCATCCACCCTCTCAAGCGTTTAACACTTGGGCTTCTAGCCCCTGTTGGGGAAAGTCCTGGACAAACCCAGGCTCACGTGGACAGGAAGCTTTGCAGCCGCCAGGAGAACCCCGCCCAGGTGCTCTTCGGCGATGGGCAGAGAGCACCCGGCAACTCCGAGTTCCCACGTGCTGACATGAGGTGGCAAGTGAGGCCTGGAGAACGACACGGGCTCCCGACAGACCGAGGCGCCCGCCACTGGCATCCGGGCCCACAAGTCGTTGCCACCCCGCGTGGGCTCTGGGTGTAGCCGCCCGCCCTGACTCGTATGTCAGCCTCCTCCTAGTGTCCCCAGGTCTAGTCGCACCGAGAACTCGTGCGGGCTTTGTCCAACTCCGCCTGTACCTCCTGGTCGTATGGAGTTTAACCGTCTCTCCTTTTTTCTTCCCACCCTAAGAACAACCTGTTTTTACCTTTCATGTCGTCCTCGACTTGGTGCTCAGACCAGGGAACTAAAAAGACGGGCCCGTGTGCTGTGTCTTTTTCGTTCGGCAGTGACTCTGTCTGAATCACAAATGGTGACATTAAAGAAGGTGAAAGTGCCAGATTTTAATGTCGTTTAATTAAGCTACCCTCATTAAGGACAGGAGAGGAAAGGGGGCCTTTCAAAGCTTCTTCAAGTGCCGTTGCCAACCACAGGCGTCGCCAGCTTCCGCAGCTGATGACACGCCGAGTCTCCTGCGCGGCTTTCATCCAGGAGCTCTGCAGACCGCTCAATCACTTGCGTCCTCTGACTAAACCGGAGGCTGCCGGGCTGGGCTGGGAATCGGCGCCCTCAGATGACAGACAGCTAAGTGGAAGTGACAGCACAGGGGGACCTGCTGGGCTGTAACTGGTAAGCCCTCGGGTGAGAGGAGCTGCTCTTTTCTGCAAGCTGCAGGCACGGCTGGATCCAGGGTCCTGCTGGCAACCTCTCTCCTCTGTCCCTTGGCACCACCTTCCCTGCATTGCCAGGGAGGCTCTGCCTTCTCTGCTGGGAACCAGAGACCACAGCCTCTGCGCTCGGACCCACCGGTAGCCCACTGTGGAAAGCACCCCTGCCCTGCTTTCTGGTGAGTTATCAGAGAACACCCTCATCGGCTGTCTCCACATGCAGGACCCGGTGCAGAGATTGGGGCTGAGCCGGCGTGCAGTTACCACCCGGGAGGTCAGTGAGGACTCTGCAGACCACCTCCACACGCCAGCTCCTAGCCAATTTGCAGCTTCTTCGCTCGTCAAGAGTGCCTCAGATGCGCCCAGCGAGGTGGGCTCCTCTCCCTGGGCTCACCACCACACAGATGTTGCTGTTACAGCGTGGCTGGAGGCATACTCTGTAGCCGGTCTGTGAAGAGTGTGTCTGTCTAAGTTTAAACTCATCCAGCTAAAGCAACAGATGACCTGCCTACTCCTAGATTAAGCAAAAAGTAACTCCCACTGTCCCACATGAGAAGCCTGATGTGTCTGCTCAGTTTGCTGCAGGGCTGTTCAGGGTCATCATTGCTCAGGCCTTTTCTGTTTTCCTTTCCTGCCACCCCTCAGCTTGTGGGTGCTGCCTCATGGCTCCAAAATGGCTGCCCATAGCTACACATCATGTCTCCACCCAAGCACAGTCAAACAAGGAGGAAGGCAACTTTTTCCACGTGTAGCTGGAAGAATGATGCTTTCTAGGAATTCCCCAACAGAGCTTGGCCCCAGAGCTGGGTGTATTCTGCCTGTAGTGTTTGTAGTTCTGCTCACACAATCTTAGACTCTCGATATAAAAATATTTATGGAGTACAATGTGATGTTTAATATATGTATATGTATACATCATGGAATAACTAAGTCAAGCTAATTAACATACACATCGCCTTATATTTTTTGTGGTAGGAATATTAGGAATCTACTCAGCAACCTCTAAATCTACAATAATGGGGCCAGCAGGTAGCATGGTGGTTAAGGGCACCGGACTCCCACATGGCCAACTGCTTCAAGCCCCAGACCTGGCAGCTTGCTTTCTCACTTTTCCTGTCTCTCTTACTCTGTCCCTCTCTGAAAAAATTAAAATAAATAAATAAATAAATAAATGAAGTTGAATAAAATAATTCTTAAAAAATATACAGTAATTATCATTAACTATGCTGTGACTAGACCTCAAAAATGCATTCCTCTGCCCAAGCGTTTCTGCCTCTTGACTGTATGCCCACGCTCGACATGCCCCTCCCCAGCCTCTGGCCAGCGCCAGTCCACGCGCCAGCTCCACAACTTTGACTTCAAAATTCCACATGCAAGTGAGTCCACGCAGTGCTTGCCTGGGAGCCTGGCTTACTCACTTCACATAACGCACACCAGCTTCACCCAGGTTGTCGCAAGTGACAGGACTCCTCCTCCTGGAAGGCCGGACAGTAGCTCATGGTGTTTATAGACCACATTTCCTTCCTTCGTTTATCTGATGGACACGGGGTCGATGCCACACCTGCACTGCTGTGGGACTGTGGTGAGTGCAGGGTGCGAATATCCTCTCCATTCTTCCTGGCTGTGTACCTAGGAGAGGGATTGCTGGATCTTCTCGCAGTTTTATTTTTAATTTTTGGAGAAACCTCCACTCTGCATTTCATAATGGCCTGCATACTATAAATAGCAACTGCAGTCCCACCCATGGTGCGTGACAATCCCCTTGCCCCACTTCCTTAAGGACTTTTGTTGTCTTTTTTACAGTAACCCTCCAAACAGGTGTGAGGTTGTGTATTACTGTCGTTCCAATTTGTATTTCCCTAATGATTAGTGATGTTGAGCATCTTGTTTTGAAAAATGTCTGTTCACATCATGTGCCCATTTTTTAAAAGAATTACTTCCTTAATTGTCTTACACAGATTTTTGCTACAGAGCATGTGTGCTCACCAGAGAGACAGAACGTGAGAAATTACCCCCCGGGGGAAATCACATCCCCGGGGGATGGCCAAGCCACAATCCCTTCTTCTCCACTCTCCTCTCAAGAGTTTGGGCGTGTATACACATGCACCTGGCATAAGTTTCAAGTCACCAGGTCCAGGACTCAAACCGTGGTCAGCCATGTGGGAGTCCAGCAATGTAACCATTATACCATCTGCTGGTCTCAAATTTTCTTTATTATTATTATTATCATTATTATTATTAATTTGCCATAGGGTGTGTGCACTCACCAGAGAGAGACAAAGAGAGAGAGGGAAAGTGAGAAAGCAAGCCACCAGGTCCAGGACTTGAACCGTAGTTGGCCATGCACCTTATCCACCACACCATCTGGCCCCTCCTTTGCTCATTATTTAATAGGTAATTTGTTTTCTTGCTATTGAGCTGTCGGAATCCTGTATTTTAGTTATTAACCTCTATCAGGTAAATAGTTTGCAGATTTTTTCTCCCAGTCCACAGGTTGTCTCTACTTTTGGGACTGTTCACCTAGCTGTCCAGAAGATTTCTAGTTTGGTGCAACTCCATTTATCCATTTTATCTTTGATTGTCTGTGGCTTGGGGATCACAGTCAGAGCAAGCATTGCCCAGATCAATGTCATGGAGCTTTTTCTTCCGAGTTTCCCCCCAGTCGTTCTGCAGTTTCAGACCTTATGTTTAAACCTTTAATCCATTTTGAGTTGGTTTTTGTGTATGGTGTGAGCTATGAGCCTAATTTTATTCTTCTACATGTGGATATTGAATTTCCCAGCTTCATTAACATCAGCTCTTCTTACTTACCCACCACTCTGTGTCTCAATGGCGTAAGGAGAAAGAATAAATACAAAGAAGGAGAGGGAGCTGGGGGTAACCCACTCAGAATTCTACACCGCGCTAGACACGTGAGCACAATGCTGTCCCCGGCTGAGGCGTTTTCTTTCTCACCATCCCTTCTTAAACCATCACTGCTGTCCCCAGACATACCCATATAACTGCCCCTCTGGAACGAATGTTTTAATTTGAAAAGAAAATTGTGTGTGTGTGTGTGTGTGTGTGTGTGTGTGTGATGTAAGTCAGTTCATTTGAAATAGATTTGATATCTAAACAAATGCAATCACAAATATGTTTGAAAATAGACAATTGCCCCACCTTATCCTTAAGACATTATGTGCTTCAAGCATATTCCTGCAGCAGGAGTCGGTGTCAGTGAAAGAAACCGTCAGCCCCATCTGAGACCCCACTCGCCCACGCTCAGTATGGCAGACAGGACACTCATTTGCTGCAAGCCTGGCGTTTCTCGTCCTCCTGGGGTTTTTGCTTTGATGTAATTATCTCCTTGACGTTGAGGACACTCCGGGGGCCTGATGGCCTACAAGGCTGACACACATCAGCCTGGGTCGAACACCCTCCTGAGGGCACTGGGTGCACGTGTGCCCAGGAGCCAGGGCTGGCCGAGGCTGGGGGTTTGGAAGCAAAACCCTGGTGGAGTATCTCTCTCTCTCTTTTTCAGGAGAAATGAACTAACTTTTTATAAAAAACAAAGTGTATTTTTGAAGTTAGAACAGAGAAAAGTAAGACCCTCGAGGGACGGCCCTCCAGGGGACCTGCACCGGGTCACTGTGTGGCTCCCCGCCCACTGCTCTCCTGGCTCTTGCTTTGGCTTAAGATACAAGACGCACAGAGGCCCAGTTCACGTCACTGCGGAGGCGTGGGAGGTGTTGATGTAGACTCACCTCTGGGTGTTAGGCTTTTCTTTCTTTTTTTTTTTGGAAAGGTTTTCACTATAGGGCGCGTGCACTCGCCAGACAGAGAGAGAGAGACAGAGAGACAGAAAGCGAGAAATCACCCCCCGGGGGGATGGCCACGCTGCAATCCCTCCTCCTCCATTCTCCTCTCGGGATCTTGGGCACGCACGCACACGCGCCCGGCATGAGTTTTAAGCCACCGGGTCCGGGACACGAACCATGGTCGACTACGTGGGAGTCCAGTGACATAGCCATTACGCTAACTGCTGGTTCCCGGGTGTTAGGCTTTTCAAGCTGAACTATACCAGATGCGCTTTACAGACTGCGATGGGAACTCGGGTCCCGACGTGGACAGGCCAAGCGGAGTGCCGTGCAGCGTGCAGGGCGAGCGAGAAGCCTCCCGGGTGAGGAAGGCGGGGTTCGTCTCCCGACAGCGGAAGGGCGCCCATCAGGGGGCCTAGTGGGGGAGGCAGCGTTCACTGGCTGACTTGGCAAATTGGCACGTCCCTCCAAAATACATTACACAGGAAAAGTTGCACTCCTTTACGCTTCGTGTGGCTGGTAATTTGGACCTCGGAAGCTTCCCGAAAGTTCAGGAATGGCTTCGGCAAACATCGAGTCAGCCGAGACTCCCTAAGCAAGGTTTCAGGGTCACTACTTCTTGTAAAAGTTCGTTTCCATCCATTATTTATTTGGAGGGCTGTTTACTTTCTGTGGGAAGTTGAGGCTGACGGAGCAGAGACAAGAGTGAAGCCTGACAGCAGGAGCCAGCGGGCTCTGACAGGGCGGAGGGCGCCACTTCCTGGGAGCCACACTCGTTTCTGACATCTGTCTCGGGAGGCGAGGTTGTGGCAAGGCAGGCTGGCGCCTGGGGCGGGATGTCAGTCGGGCACCTTCTCCCCTTCAATTATCCAGTGGCTGATAAAAAATAAAATAAAGTCTAAAATTTGACACGATTCACTCAGTCAGTCATCCCAAGTTTGCATAGAATTCAGATTTGGGGGCTCGCCTGGCCCTTCCCACGGCGAGGAACAAGGCTGCAGCCTGGGTGTACACGAGTTCTACAGCCGCGGCCCGGGCGGGCTGCAGCCCAGGGTCAGCGAGCTGAGGGCTGGGAGGGTAGCACCCCGGGAACCCCAGCACAGAGCTGCTCCCCCGCCCGCCAGGTGCCCGGTGTGAGCCTCACTGCAAGGGGGAGGCGTCCACAGCTCGGCATACCCCCAAAGGGCGCACTGCTGGGTGGTCTTACAGCTGTTACCGTTTTAGGGGAGGACGGTCCCACAAGCCAAGGTGGAAGGCTCTTCTCCCTTGGGATCAGCCAGTTTCTCTCAGACAAGGTGGGTGCAGACTGTGTGCAGAAGGCGAGTGGCAACACCGGGCGGGACCGCAGGAGGGCAAAGGCTATTCGCGTGTTTGGATGGAGCTGGCAGGTGGCGTGGTGGTTAGGGTACTGGACTCCCATGTGGTCAGTCAGCTGTGGTTCAGGTTGCTTACACGGTGAGGGGTCTGTCAGCTCATGGGCTGGGGACCCAGGGCCCAGGCAGCAGGTGGAGGAGTCTCACAGAGTCCCCAGAGCAGAGCTCAGCACATGTTCCCATGAGACTCTGCCTCCTCCTAGAAACCTGCCAGGATTCAACCTTGGGGCCCCAGAGTGATGCCCAGTCACTTCCCAAAGTCGCCCCGCCAATGCCATGATTGGTTTAAATTTTTACCCTCTCTCTCTCTCTTTTCTATTAAACATTCAATGGCTGTGTATTGGTACAGCATACCAAGTGTGTTTTCCCATCACAGCTCACTGTACATTGGTTGGGTCAAACATATGACCACGTGTTACCAACCAGGTCGTTTTTCACGTTCAGGTCCCTTAAACGTTCTCGCCCTCCTACTCCTGTCCGCACGGCTCAGCACGTGGACTCGGGCATGTTCAGGCCCTGGTGCTGCATGGTGCCACCGTACGGCGTCAGTGCGGCCATGGTGGCTAGCCCTGGCCATGGGGGTGACCTCAGCAGGCGAGAAGCAGCTTCTCTGTCCCAGCTGCGACTGTTCCTCCCTAGAGACCTGCGGTGGGCTCAGGCCAGGGGAGGCCCGTGCCCTGAGGTTTTGCATTTTTGTTTTAGCTTTTCTATTATAATGCACTTTTGAAAATGTGACTTAAAATGTAGTGGGGGGAAGTCTCAAAAATGACCACATTTGCCTTCCAGTGTCATAACTCTGCGTGGAAGCCTTCGGATCGGGGGCTGTCTACCCCGAGTACCTATGAGAACAGTGTCAGGGGAGCTCATGTTCGAACCTCACCACTGGCAGGGTGCATGCTCCTTTGCGGCGGGCACAGGTTGCAGGCCCCTTGCCTCTCCTGGCGTGCACACGCACTGCCACCCTGCCCACTGCCTGTCACCGGTCTACCCCCATTCAATACCGTATCGTCATGGATGTGCCTGCTTCTCTGGATTACTGCTTCAATGTAAAAATACGTGCGTGTGCGGGGGTGTGAGGTAAGTCAATTAGTGTAACATAGATTTGGACATTTAATATTTAAACAAATACAATCATGAATATGCTTGAAAATAGACAATTACCCCCACCTTATCCTCAGGACATCATTATGTGCTTAAAGCAGCATATTCCTAGAATAGGAATTGGTGTCAGTGAAAGAAACCAACAGCCCCCCGGATGCCAGCATTTGAGACCCAGGCTGGCACCAGACTCCACTTGTCCACACTAAAAATGGCGGACAGGACAGTCATTTGCTGTGAGCATGGCTTTTCTCTTATTAATTACCCCTTGACAGTTAAGGAGAGTGTCTTTCGGGGGCTGCCTGAGGCCAGTGGGGGGGGGGTACCGAAGGCCCCCCACCCCGCCCCAACTCCGTGGGCAGCTCAAGGACACGCCCTGCCAGAGAGAGGCAGACAGTGGCTCAGAGGCTGCACTGCTCCGGGCAGTAACTGCCTGCCACCCGGGGAGGCGGTCGGGTCAGCCTCAGGGGCTTCCCAGTGTCTGTGCCTTCCACAGTGTGTCCGGCTGACCCGACAGGTGCAGACACAACTGGGATCGAGCCTGCGACCTCAGTCTCACTCACACCTGGAGCTCCTCTGCTCAGACCTCTCCTGGGTGCCCCGACGCCCCCGTAGTCCTGGGCAGCAGCTCCCCCTCAGAAGTGTGGGCCTGCCCGTCAGACGGACTTCCCTTCTGTGGGTCACAGGCAGGCGCGACAGTTCACCAGGAGGTGGCAGACCTCCCTGTGGGGCTCTGAGCAAGTGCAGCTCGTGCGGGGCATGTGGGTCTGCTCCTGGGGAGGAGGGTGCTGCCTGGTGGGGTCCCACCCAGGCCAGGTCGGGCCAGGCCCTCCAGCTGCCGGGCGGTGCAGAGCTGCGATCTAGCCTCCCTGTCTGCTCGGCCCAGGGACAACTAGGCCGGGGCAGCAGTGAGGGCGACTGCTTTTCTCGAATCCCCAGGCAGACCGGGAGTGCTGGCATGGGAGCTGGGTTCCACGGTGTCTCCATTTCACGTGGCTGGCATACCGGGCAGTGTGGGTCTGGACCTCCCCCCACCGCAGGCTGTTCTGTTGGGCAGGGAGCCGTGGAATCCTGCCGGGGGCTGGCCACCCTGCTGTCCCACGTGAGCTCAACTCTGCGGTCGCCCAAGGAAGTGTCGCCATCTTGCTCGGTGGCTGAGACCCAGGGATCATGAGAATTTAGCCACTTCTCCCCGCAAGGAACGTCTTTACACAGAACTCCAGCCTTGGTCTGGGTGGGCCTGCCCAGGCCTCAGCACCAATACCTGCGGTGAGGAGGCCTTCAGGCCGGGTTCGCAGTTGGCAGACAGATGGGGGGGAAGCGGCCTCCCCTGGCCCACTGGCCCGTCCCTCCATTGATGTCCACCTGCGAGCTGCTTAGGCTGCAGGCTGGCCGCCAAGCCAGGGTTGGAATGCAGATTCAGCAGCCCTGGAGGGCGGGTGGGAACAGGGAAGGCTCAGTGAGGCCCAGTGGGGTCCAGAGCCAAGCGCCTTCCTCCCAGCCAGCCCTGAGTCACAGTGGCCTAAGAGGGCAGGCGAGGGCCTCAGTGTATTTACAAAGAGCCCGAGGACATTCTGTCTCCAAGAAAATGCTCTCCAGATTCTTGATGGCTCACCAAAGCGTAGGAGAGTTTTAAATCATTTTACCTGAAATCTGAAGTACCCAGTGAGTAGGATAAATGTTTGGCTTTAGTTTAGAGGTGCTGAGAGATGTCTTTGATTTCTAGTGCTTGCTAATCTCTAGTTTTCCTGAGTACAGGTAATTCTGTCATAAATTAACAACGGGGGTAAACCAGCAGTCCGGTTTTAATTGCATATAATTACCTGGTATGCTGAAGTATTTTACAGTTGAGATAATTTGCCCGAAAGTGTTGGTATTTAGTGAATAGAATTTATGGTAATTCCCTTATTTTCCCCCGACTGCCTGGTAATCTTTCCAACAAGGAAGACGAAGCACAGTAAGAATTCTGAACTGAAACAAAGCTAAACATGAAAGTGCTTAAACTGTATCTGTTTGTCTTTGTTTCAATAGGAATCCAAAACAAAGTTAATCTGATCAACAAGGATCAATAGGAAAGTGAGTGAAGATCCACATTTCTTTGAAGCTGGTACAGGCCAGGAAATAATCCCTCAAACAATGAGGCCTGTAATTCACAGCCCGGCTGCGCGGGCCATTGTGGAGTGGGATTTGCTGGCTCCAGGTCTTGATTGGAACTGCACGGGCAGGTGCAGTGGCGGAGGAGCGTGCTCGTCGCCAGCGCTGGCACCTGGAGCTCTCCCTGATCCAGCCCCCTCTCGAGAGTGCGACGTGGCCTTCTCTCTTGTCACTGTGCAGGCACCTCTTCCTGGGGATGGGGACTCTGGGAGGGAAAAGGCAAACAAGCAAAGGCAAGTTCCGTTTCAAACCAGGACAACGAAAATTCACCTAAAAAATGTCTAACCTAACTGTAAAACTATGTGGCTGGGACGACGTGGGGGCAGCTGGGGAGGAGCCCTTGTCATAAAGCAAAGGCACCGGCCACCCCCGGCACTGACCCTGGACTGCGGGGCTCCTGCCCTCCACCCAGCTGACCCAGAGGTCTGCTCAAGGCCCAGAGAGGCCTTGGTCAGGAGCGGGAGCAGACAAGACGTCCACTCGCCTCCGTTCCTCTCTCCGACAGGGCAGTGCAAGAACAGAGTTTTTAGGAGAAAATCCCGCGGGTCAGTGAGAAGGTGGTCCAGCCTTGGCCAGTCTCTGTGCGTGAGGGCAGGCCCTACGCAGTGTCCTTTACTCGCGGACACACTGTGCAGACACCTCACAGCTCCGTCTACCCATGCTGCTCCTTCTCCTTGATCCCCAACGTGGCAGGCAGCCAGCAGGTTGGTGGCCTCGGTACCATTGTGTCAGCAGTGAGTGGCCAGGCGCAGCGCTCTGCTGTCCACGAGCTGATGGGTGAGGGCTGGCAAGGCCTGGCTACCCTTGCCAGTGCCAAGCGGACAGGGTGAGGAGAGGCGAAGGCATGCAGGCTTCCTCTCCAGAAACCGTGTCCCTCTGGGTAGCTCGCTGCCTTCTGCATCCATGGTAACATTTGCAGATGCCACAAGTGGACGCTGCGGGCCTCTGGGAATGCAGAAGGCAGAAGAGCACGCCCTCCAGGGTCCAGAAATAGCAACAGCCATGCCTGCAGAGGCGAGGAGATGGGGGTCCCGACGGCTCAGCCACATCCAGGGATCTCCGTGGTCGGGATGTAGTGAGCAGCAAGTCCTGACTGCTGAGGGGCGTCTCTGGAAACCCGCACTCCTCCCCGGGGTTCTCTCATCTCGCCGAGCCCTGTGGGAGTCCGCCAGTGCTGCTCCCCTGGGCACAGCACACGCAAAGCGTCCCGTTTCTCGCTGGCGTTCACTCTGTTCCAAGGTGCTCTGTCTCGTGGAGGAACTCGGGTTTACTTCTGCAGCACGTGGACTGCAGTGCGGTCGGATCCGGAGGGTCGTGGCTCCGGGGATTCAAGGAGCTTCGTGCCTTAGTGATGTGCCGGAGTCAGACCGCGGTTCCCGGGCTACAACCTCACAATGTTACCTAGAAATACGCTAGACTGTCCCACTTCTTGTGAGATGCAGACGGTGCACACAGCTCCCCGCTCTGGAGCTCGAGTGTTTTGCTGCATCCAGTCATGGGCACTGAAGAGCCGAGCAGTGCCAGTGTGTGACCAGCCTGCATGGCGTCCTGGGCCTGCTCGTGACGTGTGTCCTGTGCCCCTAACTCCAGGTGGGAATTCTCCTACTGGAATATTCTTGGACTGTCTCTCCTTTCCACCAAGCAATAGTGTGATTTTTCAGGTCAAATGATCAACATAAACAACCACAATGAACCATGTTTAGAGCACCCAGAGCTGTCCACATAATTTCCAGAATTCGGTGCAAAAAAAATTGTCAGGACCCTTGTTCAAAATTGCTAAGATTTTGCCAAGCTGGCCAGTGTCCTGAGGGTTAAGGCAGTGGGATCCCACGCGGCTGACTGTGTGGCGAGTCCGTGAGGAATGAGAAGGGGCTGTGGCGTGGCCATCCCAGGGAGCTTTCTTACTTTCTCTCTCTTAGCCTCAGCCACCATCCGGCAAACACACGCGCCCTATAGAAAAGATTACTAAGGTGTTAAAGACGGTGTTTATGGACATTAAACCATGCCTGAGGCCTTCCGAGTGCCGGGTCATTTTCAGATGCTCAGTGGCATGCCTGTGAGGCCAGCCACGCTGAGGCCACCGCAGTTTGGGGCAGAGCACGCTCACCTTCCCCTGTCCTCTGCATGGTCCTGTTCCTGGTGGTGCGTGAGCTGCCTCAGTACACACCGCGTCCTGACACAGGAACCCACCCGAATGCCGAAGCCTGGTCCTACTGCCCTGCCCCATAATCACAATTACACCAAGTACCGATTGTGAACTATGTTCCAGGGTTTTTAACACCCTGAGGAACACGGCACTTTTCAGGCATCATAATTTTAAACAACTGTCTCAGTTAAGACAGCTGTCTTTGCGCTCAGACGGGAAGTGAGGCTTGCAGAGGTTGAGTGAGTGAATCGCTTCAGAACCTGTCGGCGAGGAGGAATTCGGGATTAATCCATACCAGGATCCTGTGGGACAAATTGATGTCTCTGTGAGTACTCGATTTTCCCCTGCAAAGAATTATTTTATTTATCATTATTATTATTATTATTTAATTTGATTAGCGAAAGATAGAGAGAGAGAGGGAAAGTGAGAAAGTAAGCTGCCAGGTCCAGAATTTGAACCACAGTCAGCCATGGGAGAGTCAGTTTTTAACTACCATGCCACCTGCTGCCCCATCCATGAGTATGTTTTTTATTATGCATTGTCTTTGTTTTCCAGCGGGGGTGCCTGGTGGGGACAGTAGAGTTTTTGTGGGTTCCTGATGAAGGAACAGAGAAGGGGAGAGGGCCCTGGTTAACAGCGACGAGTCCAGGCTGTTGGCTGGGTCCTGCCTCAGTTACCGTGTTTCCCTCTCAGCCCACTCTCTTCCAAAGCACTCCAGGATGGAGTTTCTGACGAGCTGCTGACCAGGGCACAACCCCTAAGGACCTGCAGTCGGGGACTCACCTTGTCCCTGACGCAGCGTGATAAACTCTCGCCCAGTCAGCACCCTCACTATGCGGACAAGCGGGCACTGTTTCCTGGTCCAGGCTGTGGGGACAGGAGACCCGTTCTTGTGCAGTTGGAGCGTCAGGCCTAGTCACCAGCGCTGCAGGCCTCTCCAGGCCTCTTACTGTTGGCTAGCTCACTTCCGTTTACCGTTGTACAGTGTTCCACAGTCTGGATGTCCCAGAGTATATTAACCCTTTGGTCAAGTGAAGGACATGGTGGCTGCTTCCAAGTTTCGACAAACATGGAGTAAGATGCTACGAATATTCATGGGCATGTATGTTTTTAAATCATCTGGGTCAAACCGGGAAAGGGTCCGGCGGCCTGTACACTAAAAGCATGTGTGGTTGTATGAGGCGGTGCCGAGCCGTCTTCCAAAGCGGCTGTGCCGAGGGGCAGCCCACGAGCAGTAACTGAGTGTCCCCACGCTCCACCCACTGGCACCCGTCAGCACTGTGGCCGTGGTGACAGATACGTAGCGGTGTCCTGTTTTAATTTGCATTTTCCTCTCAATGCACAATGCAGAGCACCTTTCCTGAGCTGATTTGCCACCTCTACCTGGACTTTTTGATAAGATATCTGTGAAGGTCGGAGCCCTCCCCCGCCGGTTTTCATTTCTTTCTCTGTAGAGTCAGTCGGACAGAGACAGAGACCCCAGCTCCGACGGATTCCTCATGCAGACTGCCTCCTGGTGGCCAGGTCACGGCCTACAGCACGTCCGGGGTGCACAGGGAGCACAGGGAGACCTCCAGACGCCAAGCCGGGACTTCCCCACGGGGCGCGGGCGCGGCCAGCGCTGTGTCACCACGGGGCGCCTGCAGGGGCTCAGGCCACGTGCAGCCGCCCAACCACCCTCACGCAGCGCTCCCCAGTTCTGGACGGAGTTGAACCCACCCTTCTAGATTTTCTACGGAGACCAGAGACCGTTCTGTCACCCACAAACACAGCTTCTTCATGTCCTCCTTCCCCTTTGGTGCACGTTTTATTTCCTTTTCTTTGGATATTGCATCCGCTCGAGCTTCCACTACAGTATCAAGAAGAGGTAAAAAGGGACATCCTTGTCTTGTTCCTAATCTTAGTGAAAAAGCTTCTAGTTCCTCACCATTAAATATGATGCTAATGGTATGCTTTTTTGTTGTTGTTGCTTTGTTTTGAGAGTTTTTCTTTCAAAAAACCCCAGAGAGACAGAGGCAGAAAGTGAGAAGTCACCCTCCAGGAGGATGGTCACGCTGCAATCCCTTCTCCATTCTCCACTCAGGATTTTGGGCACGCATGCACACGTGCCTGGCGCGAGTTTTAAGCTGCCTGGTCCAGGACTCAAACTGCAGTGGACTACGTGGGAGTCCAGTGACATAACCGTTACTCCACCTGCTGGGCCCAACTGTATGTTTCCTGCAGATACTCTTTTTTAAGTTGAGGAAGTTCATCTATATTCTCAGTTTAATGAAAAATTTTTTCTTGTTTTATTTTGAGTGGGATTTGGAGTTTGTCAAATGTATTTTCAGTATACAATCATAATATTTTCTTTTATAGTCTTTTTAACTTAAAATTCTTTTAGGCTTTTTTTGGTCATAAGGTGAGTGTGCTCCCAAGAGAGACACAGAGACGGCAGGAAGGAAAGTGAGAGATCGCCCCAGGAGAAATGGCCGCTCCACAGCCTCTTCTCCTGTCCTGGTCCGGGACTCAAACTGTTCTTCACCATATGGGAGTCCAACCCCTAACCATCATGTCACCTGTTGGCCCCTTTCCATGAGCCCATTACACTAAGTGATTTTCAAATGTTGAACCAAACTGGTACCGGTGGGTCACTGCTATCTCCAGTGATTATCGATGTAGTTAGGTCATGGCTGCCCGGCCGTCGGCGCTCCGTCTCTGTGTTCTTACTCTGTTTCTGTCCTTCCGTGTAGGGCACGTCCCACTTGGTCATGACGGTCCTCACACATGGCTGCACTTGGCATGCTAATATCGTGTTAAAAATGTCTCCATCTCATTTATAAGAGAGAGTGATCTGTAGTGTTTTGTTGTCTTATCTTTGTCCAGTTGGGTATTTGGGTTACTCCTGCCTCTAAGACTGAGTGAGGGGGTGATGCCTCTGCTTCTGTATCCTGGAGGAGGTTGTGGGGAATGGGCCTCATTTCTTCCTTGAATGTTTGATAGAATTTACCAGCGAACTTCTCTGGGTCTGGTGTTTTCTGTTTTAAAAGGTTATTAATTATTTACTTAATTTATTCAATAGATATAACCCTTCTCAGATTGTCTACATCTTCTTGGGTGAGTTTTGGAAGAGTCTGTCTCTCAAGGAATTGGCTCACCCCATCTAAGGCGTAGCGTCCATGGGCTGAGGCCGCTCAGAATACCCGTGTTACTTTTTCAGTGCGTATGGGATCTGGAGTGAAACGCCCTCTTTCACTTGTGATGTGAGTAATTTTTGCCCTTTCTCTTTTTCTTAGTTTCCTTAGAGAGAGGCTTGTTGATACTATTGATTTTTCCAAGAACCAGCTTTTCATTTTGTTGATTTTCTCTACTGATTTTCTGTTTTCAATATCAATGATTTCTGCTAATTCTTAGTATCTTTTATTCTGTATAATTTGGCTCTAAACTGCACTTCCTTTCAGTTTCCTAAGGTGGAAACTTAGATTAATAATTTTACATTTTTCTTCTTTTAATATAGTCATAACATTCACATATTGATGGATATCACATATTCATATGTTTTTCTCTACATACTGTTTTCAGTAGGTCCAGCACATTTTGATAGGGTGTGTTTTAAGTTTTATTTAATTCAAATTATTTTTCTATTTGTCTCGAAGTTTTTCTTTGACTCGTGCATTATTTAGAAGTGTATTATTTAATCTCCATATGTTTTGTGAGTTTTTCCAGTTATCTTTCTGTTATTAGTTTCTACTTTAACTCCAGTGTGGTCTGAGAGCAGATGCTGCATGATTTCTAGCTCGTAATCTGTTTAGGAAGGCTCTGTCCCTGGAATGTGGTCTATATGGCGAATACTTCATGAGAGTTTGAGGAGAATGCGTGTCCTATTGCTGCTAGGTGACACGGTCTGCAACGTCAGCTCCATACTCCTGACATGCCGCCCGAGTTCTACTGGCCTCAGACTGACGCCGGATCTGCTCACAGGGGAAGGGACTCCAGAGCCTCCGACACAACAGGGCTGACCTTCTGTCACATGCCACTGTGGTGGCTCACCTGGGTGTCACTGTGGCTTTCATGTCCCTGAAGGCTGCCCTGTCTGAAATGAACACTTTGATGCCTGTTTTCTTATACTAGTGTTAAAACGGTATACATGTCTACACCTGTGTGTTTTTCATCCACATGTGTCTTGATATTTACAGGGGATTTCTTGTAGACAATAGTAGTTGGGTCTTGTTTTTAGGCCCGCTCTGGAAATTTCTGTCTCTCCGTTGGTGCATTTAGATGTTGAAGTAATTATTGGTACTGTGATCGATCCCCACTATTCTCATTCCACTTTTGCTTTGCTGCCCTCGATCTCGTCCCGATTTTTTCTCTTCCACCTTTTTTTTTTCTTTTTGCCTTTTTTTGTTTTTAGTTGAGCATTGCTTTCTTTCTTTTTTGTTAAGGTTTTTGCAATAGGCCGTGTGCGTTAACCAGAGAGAGGCAGTGAGAAATCACCCCAGGGAGGAAGACCATGCCACAATCCCTTCTCTTCCATTCTCCTCTTGGGGTTTTGGGTATGACATCCACCTGACGTGATTTTCAGGCCGTTGGGTCCAGGACTCAAACTGTGAAGTCAGCCATGTGGGAACCAATGCTTTAGCCACCGCGCCACCTGCTGGCCCCTTATTATTCTTATTATTGTTAACGGCGTTTTTGTTTAGTTTAGTTTTGCTTTTAAGTTTTGGAGGTTTCTATTACTATGTCCTTAATCTCTGAGACTCTTTCCCAGCTGTGTCGAGTCTATGACTGAAGCCATCGAGACATTCTTTATTTCTGACACTGTTCACATTTTTAATATGTTTTTGGATCCTTTCTTAGAATGTCCATCCCTCTGCTCATGTTCCTGCCCTACTCTGTCACGCCGTCTGCTTTATTCAGCAAACTTATCACGGCTGTTCTAGGTTTCCAGTTTCATAATTCCACCGACTCTACCACGTCTGAATTTGGCCTGCCCTCTCTGTCCGAGCTGTATTTGTCCGCTCTTTTGCCTTCTAGTACACCTCGTAGCTTCCCTTGCTAGCTGGACGTGGTGCGCTGGGTGAGGCATGCTGCACGCGGGCTGCGGGCCGTGGTGGCAGAGTGGGGAAGGGCGGCAGCTATGGGCAGTGTGTAGCCCTGTCCCCGTGGGTCTGTGTCCCGGAGCGTGAACTTCACGTGCGTTTCAGTCTTACCCGCATGGTGGAACAAGAAGGCTGGAGTGGGCTGGAGTGGGCCGTTTCTCTTCCTGTAAACTGGAAGCTAGAAAGGGCAGAGGTCGGGCAGCCCTGCTTCCCGGCCATCAGGGTTCTGCCACACCCCTGCAGGTCTGGCTCTCGGCTCCTCGTTTCTTCTGCAGGCTCCGTTAGGAGGAAAAGGTTTTCATGTAGTGCAAACGGTTTACTTCCCCTGCAGAGAGGGCAAGGCTTCTGCCCACGGCTCACTAGGAGAACATAGCAGAGCTCTCAGAGGCCCAGCTCACGTCGAGGGCTTCCCCAGGGCTGGGTCTGCCGGAATGCTTGACTCGGATTCTCCACGCTGAGCCCTCAGCTACCCACCAACCCCAGTCTGGCTGTCCTGCCCGGCTCCGGCTCTCGGGGTCTGCTCCAGAGTGCTGTGAGGGCTCCGTCTGGGGCCGAGGTCTGTCCTCTGACCCAGTTCTCTGAGGGAGCTGAGGAGAGAGGCTGAGCCGTAGTCTGTGTGGTTTCTGGTTTATTGTTAGCTGGAGTGACGGCGTCCACGCCCCGCACAGGGGAGACTGGAAAACGGGACGTCACCCTGTCTCTCACGACCGAGCTGTCCCACAGCGGAGCAGATCTGAGCAAGCCCAGGAAGGGAGGACAGCCACGGAGGAGGCGCGCTCAGAAGGAAGGCTGTCGCAGGCGTGCTCTGACTGTGAGGTTCTCGGCACCGGGGTGTGCTGAAGGCCACAGCGGGTACACCGCCTGCTCCGGGGCTGCTTTCTCCCAGGGCGGCTACCGCAGGCTGCGTCTCAGGCCGGGCTGTGTCCCAGGGCAGCTACAGCAGGCTGTGTCTCAGGGCATCTGCGTCCCAGTCCAGGCTGTGTCCCAGGGGGGCTACCGCAGGCTGTGTCTCAGGGCTGGCTGCGTCCCAGGGGGGCTACTGCAGGCTGTGTCTCAGGGCATCTGCGTCCCAGGGCATCTGCATCCCAGGCTGGGCCGTGTCCCAGGCTGGGCTGTGTCGGATGGGCTACTTTGCACCTGACAAGTGAGCAAGGAGCCCCTGGAGTTGCAGAAGTGCCGAGCATCCCTGGTGTCATCAAGTCCCCTCGAGACCAGAATGTGGCTGCCCCGACCCCACCGTAACCCATCCTGGAACCCAAAGAGACGAGGCTGCCTAGTGACTGAACGTGAATGGGAGGGAGACCCACGCCGGCTCTGCTCCCTGTAAACTGTGCTACCCTCGCAGGGCGGGCCCCCTCCCTCCCTCCTGCCTCGTCTGTGAAATGGGCTTCGCGACGGGCCCAGCCTTGCCTGGTTGCAAGAGTGAGTGAGAGCCCACGGCAGCCACGGGACAGGCTGGCCACGGGAGGGGCGCCCCGCTTTGTCAAGTGACAGTTCTTCCTGTCACCGCTGGGGGTGCCTGGTGCTCTGAGCAGGGGTCTCTGTGCTGGCTTTCTCCAGGACAGCCTAAACTGGGACCTACCTGAGTCAGGAATGTAACAGCACAGGGGTCCGGAGATGTGGCCGATGGCGGGAAATCAGCAGCCACAGGACTGGCGCCTGGGCATGGCGGAGGGCACCGCGCGCTGCCGTGGGGGCTTGGCTCCCCAGGCCTGTGGTCTAGTGTGGACGGGACGGGCTGGGCCTGCTGCCGGCCTGTCCTCCCACTCGGCCGCTGCTCTCCCTAAACCCTTCCCTTCACACCCAAAACTCGAGCAGAAAAAGACGAGATGGTCTCCAGTGAGGCGTTTCCCCACACTTGTCCTAAGACAGAGTCTTTTACTTTGTAGAAATAAAAAAATTTCTTTTGATATAGCCATAAATACTTTTACTAAATGTGAAAATACACGGGCATGAAAGTACTACCCATATCTGTAGACTTGGATAAGCAGATGCAGGTCCAGGGAGGGGTGGCTTTCACGGGAGCGTCTGTGTCGCCCAGCTCTTACTCCGGGGGAAGCAGGCTTCATGCGCTAACATCCGACGTGCCTTCCAGGACCTCTGACGGCCTCCGAGTTCACTCAGTTATTCTCGTATCCTTCATATTGCCCTTTAACTTCATTTCAAGAAACTCTTTATTTTTGGAGAGATTTTTTTCTATAGGGCATATGCGCTCACTAGAAAGACAGAAATAAGAGAAAGAGAAAGTGAGAAATCACCCTCCGGGGAGACGGCCCCACCACCATCCCCTCTCCTCCATTTTCTCTCAAGATTTTGGGCATACATGCACACATGCCCGCCATGAGCTTCAAGCCACCAGGTTCCTGCCTCGAACCACGGTCAACCACGTGTGAGTCCAGTACCTTAACCACTACACCATCTGCTGGCCCTGCAGCTCATGCTTTAAGGTTTAGGTCTCTACGAACTGGATTCTCGAAGGATCAGTGCACTCGTGCAGGAGTCCCGACTGTTCCACTGAGGAGCACGCAGGGACTGACTGCGTTGACGTCAGGACGCAGGGGCTCCAGGGGTGGGGTGTGCTGCGTGTAGCCAGCAACTTCCAGGGCGGTGGGCTGTGGTTCCTGCACTCACAAGGACGAGGCCCGGGGTGCTGCCTCCCTGTGGGGCACGGTTTCAGTTCGAGTTTGCAGGATGATCGTCTATCAGCAGCCAGGCGAGAGGAAAGAGATAACAGTGACACGGCGAAATAAAAAATGCTATTTATCACTGCTCCAGTGCCACCAACCTGCTCTTTTATTGTTCTTCAGAATAATGGGATTTATTAAGGCCATTTATCCTCCAGTCACATGGCAAATGCTGCGTTTGAATGATGAGGAGCATTCCTGAATATCCAAAAAGCACAAGGACCTGAAAATGAGTTGCAGAACTCCTTTCCAAGTAGAGCTGTCTTTCAAAACTTCAGTGTACAGCCCTTTAGACAGAGCACAGCCTCCTCCCGTGATGGGGCGCTGAGGCATGAGTAGAAAACGAAACAGCTCAATTTAGGAAAATGTGAAAATTGCATGACGTCGGTGAAATCTCAGACACAAAATAAAATGGAAACAGCTGTGGACCAAGCCCCAGGTGGACAGCGGGAGGCCATTGATCCTGGAGTATCGAGGAAGCAATTGCACGTCGTGTTGACTGCCCGTTTGGGAAAGGCGCAAATCGGCCGACACGCTCGTTGCCCGTGCTTGCTGGCCCCTGGAAAAGCAGGCTCACTGAAGCGAAAGGTAGCTGGCCGAGAGCAGGGCCCAGACGCAGGCACGTACTCACTTCACAGAGACGGTCTGCCGCGGCATGGACGCGTGAGCGCCCAACCCTGCACGGTGTAAACCGAGCCTTCCGCGGACGTCTGGCCACGGCGCCGTGGGAGGAGACGGGCTCCGACTGCTCAGGTGACACAACCACGGCCTGTCCGGTTGGGACCATCGGCCTGAGCCCTTTCTGCCTGTAAAGCCACTCTAAATGCCATTGGAAATTGCAGGCCAAGAACCCAGGGCTCCTTATTTGGGTAGACAGGCACAGCCATCCCATCCCAGCACTGTGGTCACCGGTGGGCAGATAGTGGCAGCTGTTGCTCTGGGACAGCGGCAGTCCAGAGGCCTGCCACGTGGCACTGGGTGCACATGGGCACCCTCTACCTTGTTCTGGCTAGCAGGGCTGTTGGAGAATGTCAGAGTCCTCCTAGAGCACCCCTCTGTCCAGGTGAAAGTTCTCTGCACGTCGGGGTGGAATTCAACGGGGTCCCTCCGAGAAGCTGTGAGTCCGCGTCTGTCCCTGGGAAAGCCTAGCTGCCCGACGGCGGGCTCAGAGCAGCCACTGCTCCTAGCCCTGGGCGCCTGGACTAGGGCCGCCATTTGGTCCCAATTAGAAGAAGGACACTGCCTGAGAGGAAACCAGATAAATGTGAGCAGTCTCACTTTAATTAAGGTTGAGCGAAAGTCCTTCTGTCCGGGGAGACAGGGCCCATTTTCACTACATGGTTTGCAAACTGAACAGTTCTCTGAGACTGCAGGAGAGCGGAGTCCCCTGAGTCTGGCCCCAGGCTGCCCGAGCCGTACCTGCGGGTGCTGCATGGCTGCACACGCCAGCCCCGGCAGCCAACTTCTTTTCAGGTTTCTTGTGGCCCGGGGTCATCTTCCTTCCACTCCCAAGAATGCTCCAGAGGGTGACCCAGGCGGGTGTTCTGCTTCCCCAAACCTGGGTCTCCCCGTCTGTCCCAGAAGACATGGTGTGACCCGTTGGTCTCGAGTCTGGTTCCCAGAGCAGGCATAGAAGCAAAGCCTTTCCCCACCAGAGTCCATGCAGTGCGGCCACTGCAGATGGGCCCCCAGCCCCGCTGCTTTCGGTAGACACACCAGCAACCTCCCTCTCATGGCCCCGAGCCTGCCCTGTCTAGCCCAGTGTCTGCCACGCGGCCTCCCTGGGCCTCCTTGCAGCTCAGCCCCTCTAACGAGGGCAGCGCTCATCCCCATACCCCACCTCGCACTGTGCTGGGGCACCGGCTGAGTGCTGTCAGCCTCTGTCCTCCTGGACGCAGGCGGTTCCTGGGCATCTGTGTTCCGGAATCCTCGCACAGGGCAGAGCACTTGGGAAGTGGGTGTCCATGTCCGCGAATGAGCCCTGTGTCAGACGGCCATCGGCAGTGTCAGGTCACACACTGTGGTGGCTCACCTGGGTGTCACTGTGGCTGGGAGCAGCTCTGTCTCTCCAGGATGACGCTCCCCTGTGATCGTCGGCCCAGAGCTGGCTCTGAGGACAGTCCTTAGGAGCCTTGGAGGAGCCTGGCCCAGCTGTGGGACTGATCGAGAGGTAAACGGTCGGCCAGAGTCTTCACCACCCCCGCCCCCATGTGCCACAGCACCAGGGGCTGCCCGACGCCAGGAACCTCTCATGTTCTGTGCAAGAGTGAGGTTGAGGGGGCCCCACAGACCCGGTGTCTCGGGAGAAGCAGGTCATTTCTGACACCCTGGAATTTCCTTTCGTCATGATTCAGGCAGACAGCAGTGCGGTGGGAAGGCCCGTGCTCCACCAGGCAGGCCCCCGAGGGAAGTGCCCGGACAGCAGTGCGGTGGGAAGGCCCGGTGCTCCGCCAGAGGCCCCCGAGGGAAGTGCCCGGACAGCAGTGCGGTGGGAAGGCCCGGTGCTCCGCCAGGCAGGCCCCCGAGGGAAGTGACAGCAGTGCGGTGGGAAGTGCTCACCAGGCAGCCCCCGTGGGAAGGTGCCCGGACAGCAGTGTGGTGGGAAGGCCCGGTGCTCTGCCAGGCAGGCCCCCATGGGAAGGTGCCCGGTTCGAGTGCAGAGAGCGCGCCAGGCCTGCACTCACCCGTGCCCGGGGCTGGCTGAGGCTGGGGTGGACCGCGGCATCTAGACCTGTCGGGGTGCTCCGTGTGCTCTCTCTCAAAGAAGAATACAGAAACATATTTAAATAGAAGATATGGGGCATGTCCCCGAGCGTGACTTCAGGGCAGACAGTCCTGCCAGGCTGGGCACAGGGGGCTGAGGTGGAGGCAGCTGCTCCTGGGCTGTCGGGCCTGCAGCGTGGGGGGCCCCAGCCATGAGCTGGCTGGCCCCCGAGGCCCCAGGCTCCCAGGATGTCCACTTTGGTGACAACGGACACTTTGCAGTGAGTGTGGTGGGGAGGAGGAGGCTGAGGTCCAACAGGAACCAAGCTCTGCCCTGAGAGGCTCCCAGACGGGGCCTCGGAAGGTCCTGGCTGGGCCGGGACAGGGTCCACCTCCAGATAGAAAGGAGCACCCAGGTCCTCTCATGCCCTGGGGCCAAGCATGGAAGGCAGCCCTGGTGACAGGGCACGGAGGAGCAGGAAGAGGAAGGGCCCCCAACATCAGGAGGAAACAGCACAGCCCGGCTGCCAGCACCCCTCCCCGCCCCAGGCAGCGACTCTCCTGCTCTGTCCCTCCACCTGCGACACACAGCCTGCAGGCAGGCGGCGGGGGGCCTCAGCTCTGTCTGGGGGCTCATCCAGCGCATGTGCAGGAGGACGCTCTGGAGGTGACCATTACGGGAAGGGCCAGGAGACGGGAGGGGAGAAACGGACGCCCATGGCCGCGCAGACGTGGGTCGGGAACCTCCTCGCGGGCTCACTTCCGGAGCCCGGGCTGGTCTCTAAGTTTCAGTGACTGTGACGTGCAGATAGCATTTTCCGGGCGTCCCCCAAGCACTGCTGTACCCCTGGGGTTGTGTCTACATAAACGTTTCATAGTTAATGAATCGCTGCTGCGGGCGGGGATGTGCAGTGGAGGGAGGCTCTGGTGCTGCTCTGGCGTCAGGCGTGTGGAGCGGTCACCCCCAGAGTGTCTACGTGCCCGTGCAGAAAGCAGCAGTGGGCCCCTCGGGTCCCCTCTCCCTCTGAGCTCAGACTGCATGGTGAGCTGCAGAGGCCCTGGAAGAGGTGTCATCACCCACCCACTAGGAACACTCCCGCCCTGTCCGAGTCCCCAGGGGAGGGCGGAGGAGCGCCCCCCAGAGTCTGACTGCTGTGTCCCTTACTCTGGGATGTGCCCAGCCAGTAGCCTGAGGCTTCACCCAGAGGGAAGGTGGGCCCATTCTGCTTTCCCCGACGGACAAGAGTCTTGCTGCACACAGGAGTTAGGCGGGAAGCCCCGGGAGCCTGCGCGGACACAGGTGATTGTGGCCCTGCCTGTCTGCGGGGGTCAGGGTCTGCCTCTACTTTCTGCTGTGAGTTGGGCAGGGACTCACGACGTCTGAGCCCCTTCCCTGGCTGTGGAGAGAGAGGTATGTGTGAGGCTGGGACGAAGGTCCTCGCAACCTGAATGGCTGAATGGAAGGGCACGGGCAGGGTGGGGCGACCCGTGCCAGGGCAGGGCCCATCACGCCAGCCGTTCTCTCCAGCTCCCAGCGGGCCCGGGCACTCACCAGGAGGTGAGGAGGGTGAGGAGGGGTTCCCTGCAGAGCCCTGGACTCCCGTTGGTGGGAGCTTCCAGGGTGGGTGGGCCTGGCCACGGACACACCTGAAGGAAAGGAGCAAGGCCAGAAGGGAAGGGCTGGGCGGTTTGGGAGGCGCCCACTGCGTTTAACGTCACCACACCAAACACATCTACATACAGGTCCAGGTTAAATGGACTGTGGTGACGTCTCTGCCAAGGTTTCCGATTTGTTCACGAGGAAGCAGAGGGATGAGCTCGCTCACTCGCCGAGGAAGCCGCAGCACTGCCGAGCCCCGCCGAGCCTCCGGGTCGCCAGCCCGCCCTCCCTACTCGCGCCTCCCTCCTGCTCCAGGTGCTCATTATTTTCCATATTTACTTTTTTTGGATTCTCCAGGGTGAGCGGAGACAGATGTTTGGGCTTCGCAAAAAAAAAAAAAAAAAAAAAAAAAGGATGAGGCAGGTTGGGAGAAAGCCATTTACCCCGGCCTAGGGATCACTTTAGTTCAGGAAACACTTGTGTCGCTTGTGCCCAGATTACTAGTGACCGCATCACCGACTTTCCTTGTTCTAGAACCTTTTTGATGCGAGGCTTTCAGTGAGTCTGCTGTCCCGTACTCACACTGAGACACGTGAGGGTGGAGACTCTGGAGCGTATTTTCTGTGCCCAGACGTTCCCACCCGTCTTCCCACCAGAGCCGAGAGCACTGGGCATCAGCCTCTCACAGACACCCAGGCCAGTGTCACCGTGGGCACTTTCAGCCTCTAAATTTACTTGGAACCACTGCTTCCTTCTACTCCAGCTCTTGCTCAAGACGTGAGCAGCTGACACAGGGTGATCTGAGCGACCTCGGGGACGATGGTGGCTGCAGCCCACTGCCCAGTGGAAGCTCGGCGCGTGGGGCTGGAGCCCGGGTGAGCGCGGTGAGCTCAGCAGGGCACGAGGCGGGCTGCCGTCCCCACCGAAGGCCGGCCATTTCGGCCCTGGGATACGGGACAGGGCTCCCGTGCCGTTACTCACCGACCTTGGGCCTTCGGAGAGAAGCCGGGTCTTTCTCCTCTCACTTCACCCCTGCCTCCTTGTCTGCCGAGACTCCCGTTTCTGCACTTCTGCGCTGCGGCTAAGCTGAGTGGGACCAGGCGCTGCTTTTCTGAGTCCCGGGCCTTCCTGTGCGTTGGCGACAAGGGCTAGGACAGAGCTGCGGGCCCGTGTAACAGGTTGCCGCTAACTCCGTGAGCCAGGCTGAGTGTGAGCAGGGCCTGGCACTCCAGTTGGCCGACCTGCAGAAATTTGTCCTTAAAGGACCTCAAATATTTCTCCTGAGACTGAGAAGTGGGTGAACAGGGAGGAGCCTGAAAAGCAAGAGGCGGCTGGGAGGAGGTCTGGGCTGGGCCAGGCTGAGTCCTCTGGGCCTCACGGTGCTCTGTGCCACTGAGGCTCGGCTCGGCAGGAGGTTTCACTGTCACTTCAGATTTACGACATCTCCGCATTGGGTCTAGGAGAGGAATGTGAGTCCAATGCCTAAACCCTCACCATGTAATCTACCTTATTTTATTTTGTTTTGTTTTTTAGAGGTTTTTGCTATAGGGCGCGTGCCCTCACCAGACAGACAGAGAGAGACAGAGACACAGAAAGCGAGAAATCACCCCCCTTGGGGGATGGCCACACCACAATCCCTTCTCCTCCACTCTCCTCTCAGGGCACGCACACATACATGCCCGGCGTGAGTTTAAGCCGCCGGGTCTGGGACTCAAACCACGGTTGACTACCTGGGAATCCAGTGACATAACCATTATGCCAGCTGCTGGTCCCGGCTATGGGATCTTACAGGGACTCTTTCCAGGATCCCGACAACTCAAACTTGTCCCCAGACGAATGGATGCCTTTGGAGTCTCTTCTGGGAAAAGACACACAGCAGAGAGCCTTGACAGCACGAGCAGTTTGACTTCTTCAGCTGCTCTGCTAGAAGAGAGACCTGGGCCTCCTGGCCCGGCCTCATGCCCTTACTGAGTGATCCAGATGTTGCAAAATCAAAATGGTATGGGTGTAGACAGAGATGATGGGAGTGGAGTGTGGGGAGGGACAGGCATGAGACACCCCTTCCCTTCCAGGGGGTACTGTATTGTGACTGCTAGGGAAGTTTATCTAACAGGGCTTCATCCACCCAGCATGCTTATCAGTGGGCAGGATTGGAGACTGAGGAGGAAAGAACAAAGCACTTGGAATTTCAGTGGAGATGCTGTTCTTGAAATTCCACCCCGACGCTGGACCCTGTCCGTGCCCTAGCGGGTTTGAGTGGGCGGCCTCTGCAGGGGGTCCTGTGCTCTGCCCCAGCCTTACGGGAGAAAGGACCCCCCTGCTGCAGACAATGTTCAATGGCTTCCTCAGCATATTCTTTTTATTTTTTGCATGTTGGAACATCTTTCACGAGAGAATAGCAGCTCCAGACAACGGTCTTTCTATAAAACTGAGCCAGGTTATTCAGTACAAATGGAATGAACTTGATTTTTTTTTTTCTCTGATCAAAGCAGAAGCCTTTTGAAGTTTAGCTATTTGATAGAAAGTGGCTTTTATAACAAGCTGATATATGAGTTAATAGGACATAAAGATATTTTATTAAACTGCAAACCATTATTAATATTGCAGTTTTAACTTGAAAGAAATATGTAGAATGACACCGGAAATTAATTAGATTATTTCATCATTCTTTTACATTACAAACTTTGATACACTTGCATAGATATATAGGTACATTGATAAAAAGACACAAAGACAAACAGAATTTTAATGAGTGGAGAGCTTTTATCTACTAACACTTTGCGACTTAATTTTTTCTGTTTATTCTGCCTATTGATTCCAGTTGAAACCTGCTGTTTTAATGTTGTTATTGATATTCTCTCTGGGTTTTCTTCTAATTCTGGCATTGATATTACCTTGATCGGATTTAGTTTATTTGAATTGCCTGTAGGTTTTGGTCTCTGGAGTTTTTCACTGCTTATAGACATGCAAAGATAAAACCTCTCTTTTTATCTAAAAATCCTTGAGAGACTCTGAGAGATACAGCCGTTTTCTGAGAACATTAAAAAGCAAGAGACGACAATCAAAAAGAACCTAGTTCTTCCCCAGTTTCTGGAGACTCGGTGCCCAGGGGCCCGCCTTCTGCCCCGGTCGCCTTCCACCTCTGCCGCTGGCTCCCTCACAGTATCCAGACCGGTTCAAGCTCTGGGTCAGGGGTTTTTGCCTTGAAATGACTAATTTTTTGCAAGAGAAGATTATGCATAAAAGAACTTTAGTGAGGATGTTTATTTCCTCACCCAAGAAGGCATCAGCGTACTTATTAATTTGAACCATAAGAAATCGCCATTTTTTATGGGTCGAGCTGGGATAGGCAGTCTCCTGCAGGGTGACCTAATGTGAATAACTTCCTTTCAACACAGGCTTTGAGTGATTTTTTGCTCACTTAAACATCGGAGACGAGCAGGTATTAATTGATTTCAAATAGAAGTGGGATACTTCGTGTAGAAAACACTTGGGAAGTGGGGATTAATGCAGCTGGTGGGCCGAGCCAAACATTTTCCTAATTTAACTATTTTTATTCAAAATACGTTACAAATCCCTGAGGGAAAAAACGAGCTCAGTTAACAAAGTGACTTTCTACGTCTTATTAAATTTATCAACGGCTCGTTGGTTTCAGCGTCTGGTACTCGCCTAGGTTCTCTGGACTTGCACCGAGGCGCTTTCCAGCGCCCTTTGTAACTCTGAATCTAGCTTATGATGTCAGCTTCTCTGAATTCCCCCCACCCTCAGTCTAGGCCTACCTTAGTGATTTTTGTTTAGATTTTTTTCTTAAGTATATTGGAAATGGAAACACTAATTAAAATGCTCAAAGTGGGGAGCTCAGTAATGCCGACAGCACGAGGTGGTTAGTGATCTCTCCCTGCGTCCCCAAAGCCATCAATCCAGAGCTTTCTCTTCCTGCACCTGGCTTGACTTTGAGGTCTAGCGTGTTCCCCTGCCCAGAAGGTGCTGAGACAGAAGGAGAGACATGGAGAGGAGGGCCCGGGCCTTCTCAGGAGAGGGCCAGGAGGGAGCAGGCTGCAGGAGGCCCCTCTGCACAGGGTTGCTCTGTCCAGGCCAGTGCGAGCGGGCCAACCTAAGGGTCGGTTCTGTGAACCAGTAGCCCTCACTCCACCCAGGAGTCTTGCCAAGAACTGCTTGAGTGACAGTAACCCCTCAGCCCCCACGCCCGGTCGGAGAAGCAGCTTCCTTCAAGATTGCCCCCCACTGTGTCTATACCTGCCTCAGTGCACCCCCCCCCCCGTGTCTATACCTGCCTTGGTGCACCCCCCCCCCGTGTCTATACCTGCCTCGATGCCCTCCCCCCCCAACCCGTGTCTATACCTGCCTTGGTGCCCCCCCCCCCCACTGTGTCTATTCCTGCCTTGGCGCATACCCCCCCCCCCCCCCGTGTCTGTACCTGCCTTGGTGCACCCCCCCTCCACTGTGTCTATACCTGCCTCGGTGCACACCCCATGTCTATACCTGCCTTGGCGCACCACCCCCGTGTCTATACCTGCCTCAGTGCGTCTGGCCTGGTCACCAGTCACTGTTGCAGGACATGTCCTGGTGACGGAGACGGAGTCCCTCAGGTATCAGGTGCCCACATGACGGCGTGTGGGGCTTGGTCTGTTCAATGGTTGCACTCCCTGCTCTGTGGTTTCCAGCAAAGGGACATCGGCTGGACACTGTCCCCACTGCTGCTGTCAGCAGAGGCGCCTAAGCAGGGACCACGTGGCAGTGTGCCGGGTGAGGAGGCTCTCGCCTGGACCTACGACGTCCTTACTGCCGGATAATCAGAGGTCACCGAATACTGCCCTGCGTGGGCGGTAACCGTGGTTGGAGGGCTGTGCCCACTTACGTTTCCTTACACCTTGGACCTGGTTCCCGACGCTCAGCACCGCCAAGTCTGTTCTGAAGCTGGGATGGTGTACACAGGTGACTGGGTCCCTCAGGGCCCTGACTCTGCTGGACCCGGGCTGGTGCGTGCGTGCCCACAGCCACAAGACAGACAGACCCAGCCATGGAGACGGACGGACTCGGCCACGGAGATGGACAGACGGACCCGGCCACAGAAGAGCTCTTCACATAACAGCACACAGCAGCTGCCCAGGGAGGCACGAGTGTGTGTGTCTGACGCGGAGTTAGATGTGAGGACAGCAGGCAGGGAGCAGGCTGGCCCTGGGAGCAGCAGGGACTGCGAGGGGTGGCAGGGGCCATGAGCCCAGCCATGCGACTGACGTCCACACGCACAGCTCACAGTCAGGGAAGCCACTTTCCTGCAGCAAGCAAGATGTGGCCGCCCACGGGGCTCAGCCACAGCTTCCACTCCTGGTGAGACTCAGGGGGTACTGAACCCGTGGAGAGAGAAAGCAGTGTAGAAGTCGTGGGTAACTGAGGGATTTTCGGGGAACGTTATGCTGTTTAGTTGCAGAAGGATTTGAATTCATGCCCCTAACCGATGCTAGAGTCATGGGTAACGGGTCCTCGACGGAAATGTAACTACAGTGAGTCACTTTCTACGTCATCCAGGGTCTTCTCTTGAACAAGCGACTTCTGGATGTGTGTCTAAGACTGTGCAGCTAAAGGGCGCCTTCCCGGACTCAGAGCCGGCTGAGTGTGGTGGGGTCCCCGCCTAAGGAGCGGGGCACTCAGGGGCATCTGGAATTTTCATCTGGGTGTTGGTCAGGGTCATAGATAATGTTTCCATTTGTGAAAACGTGGGTCCCCACTTTGTATTCTAGAGCAAATATTTTGTCACAATGTAAAGAATGCTTTACGCAGAGTTGGTTCTTATATCTTTTTTTTTTTTTTTTTTTTTTTTAGAGGTTTTTGCTACAGGGTGTGTGCGCTCACCAGAAAGACAAAGGGAGACAGAGAGACAAAAAGCGAGAAATCACCCCCCACGGGGGATGGCCACACCACAATCCCTTCTCCTCCACTCTCCTCTCGGGATCTTGGGCACGCATGCACACACTCCCATTGTGAGTTTAAGCCACTGAGTCCGGGACTCGAACCGTGGTGGACTACATGGGAGTCCAGCGACATAGCCATTACATTAACTACTGGTCCCGGAGCTGTGCTCTTGTAAAGTACTGGGTCCCTGGAAAAGTCATGATGTATTTTTTTTTTTTTGGTGAGAGTTTTTTGCTATGGAGTACATGGGCTTCCTGGAGAGACAGGGTGATAAACAGAGAAAGAAGTAAGAAATCACCCCAGGGGCACGGCCACACTGCAATCCCTTCTCCTCTCAGGATTTGGGCACACACACAAGGCCTGGCATGACTTTCAAGGACTCAAACAGTAGTCAACAAAGTGAGAGTTTAGTACCTTAACCACTACACCACCCGCTGGCTCCATGACTCATTTTTGCATAGAAAAATAGAAAAAAAATGGGCGGGTGAAGGAGTAGAGTTTGAGGAAGGACATTAAGGAGAAAAATAGAGAGGAAAGGCATTTATGGGACAAAGAAATGGATTGTTATCTGTTGAAGACAACTTTCTAGTATGGTGAACTGGACTGGTGAGAAATGTACACATGTTGGAGTATTCACTTATAAGCTAAGTAACGTGATTGAATGTATAAAAGAAATAGAAATCAAAAGAAAAATAGAAAAAATATGTCATGACTTTTCCAACGACACAATAATTCTTCATGTCTATTCTGTCTTAAAATCCATGTCATATCTTAATAATGGCATAAAATAAATTACACTGCTGAGTTTGCGTTCTTTGTTCTATTACTGTTTCAGTGATTCCTTGCTGTTTAACATTCGGGAAGTGTCAGAATAAATTAGTTTTATATAAAGATGTGTTAGATATGCAGTACCTTACGACATGTTCAGCCTTACTTCACGACCGTGCCGTTCCCTAGGTTGGCTACGTCCCGCCACAGTCCATGTGCCGAGCCGTGGGCTGGGGCTAAAGGACAACATGATCCAACCGGGGTGTTGCGAGGCGGGCTTCTGGGGAGAGATGAGAGCTTGAGTATTTTGGGTGGCACCACTAGGGTTGAGCTCTGTGGCCTATGAAGAGAAGAAGCGAGGCAGACGAGGACCACGTGGACCGGAACACAGGCCACGCTCTCTGCATGTGCTACTGTCATCCTTGTCCGTGGCCAGACTGCAGGCTGCTGACTGAGGCCGGCCTTACACCCTTGGACTTCCCAGCCTCCAGAGTCGTGCGTTGCAGACCCTTCCACTCTGTGCGAATCACCTGGCCTCGGCTCTCTGCAAGCCACCCACAGCAGCCTCAGACACTCGGTACTGGGAGTCCGTGGACATTCGTCCACTCTCTCTGCACTCCTTCTCGTGGGCCTCACCGGCCATCTCAGACTGCGGACACCCTCCCTAAGAAGCTCACATGCTGTGCCCGTCTGTGTCTATGGGCTGTGCAGGGCGTGATCTGCTCATCTCGAGAACAGCACCCCCTTCCTCTGGTCACGCCTGCTGCATGTGGGGGTCATGGTCTGCGTGTCGACTTCTGTGACCACAGACCCAGTCTAGCAACCAACTTGCAGACCCGTAGGTTGTACCCAGCTGGTGGCAGTGTGGGGCCCTTGGGGGGCTGAGACATGGCCCTGTAGTGGGTGGACACCGACCTTGAGCACCTGTGTGCAGTGGTCCCTGTGTGGTCGCAGCTGTGGGTCATTGCTCAGGGCCAGCCTAGGAAGGAGCACCTTCAGTTGCATGTCTCAGAGGGGACCCCAGTGGCACTGAGGCACGGGATAGGGTAGGTCCCTCGTAGGGAGCCGAGTGGGCTGCCGAAGGGCCGACGTGGTTATTCTGGCTCTACCCAGAAGAGACGCTGGAATCTGGGGTGAACGGTGCCTCTGCAGGTAATCAGGAGCGTTTCAGAAAACGGAATCGTAGCATCCTTTAAAAATCAAGGCATATAGTCAACAAAACATTTTTACTCAAACCTGCATTCCTCCAGCCCACAATACCTAACAGATTACCCAGCCTCTCAAGATGTGAACTCTAAAGCTGTCCAAGGAGCCATTTAGATAAAACAAGCTAATTCAACATAGAGGATATTCTAGAGCTTGCACCTTGAGGGAAGAGCTCCAAGATAAACTTCTCTATTGAATCATATTCTTTCAGTACATGAAAGTCATTTAATCTTTGGTTAGAAAGAAAGAAAGAAAGAAAGAAAGAAAGAAAGAAAGAAAGAAAGAAAGAAAGAAAGAAAGAAAAGACGCACACACACAAATTAGCCTCGAAGGTTCTCATATCTTCAGAAGGTCCTCAGAAATGGCAACCATGAAGACATGCCGTCACGTTACCAGACGCTTTCACAGGGGGAACTCAGGCCTGGACGGAGACAACGCTGACGAGGATAAAAGATTCAGATAACAGCAACCCTGGTTATGACAGCAGCACGGAATGTGATTACGTGCCACAGAGGATAGAAGCCACCCCTGAGCAGGGACTAGCACCTGCAAAGTCCAGGGGGGTGGACATGCCCTGCGACTGCCGTTGGAGCCGCCATGCTGACACGATCCAGCAGAGAACCCCCTTCTCTGAGACCACGGGCGGCAGGGCTGTGCACGCTACTAATAGTCAGGTAGGAAATTTAAGACATTAAGAAGCCCCTTGTAGTCAATGACATTTTACAGCGGGGTAAATTAGTGACTGATGCTCTGTGGAGTTAATTTACCTCACTTGAGCAAGCACTTTACAGCCATCGAATTGCTCGTCTGCTGTGGAATCGCCTCCTTATGTTCTGCTTAATAGGATCAAGGTGAGAGGGTGAGTGAGCTCGGCCCTGGGGACAGCAAGGTCACCTGATCCCGATGGGGCGGAATCGGAGAGACTGTGGGCTGCGAGCCCTCGGCTGTGCGTTTCCCGAACCCGTGTGCATTTTCTCCCCCTGTGACGTGTGTGGTGCCCACTCACACGGAGCTCACGACTCGTGGCCCGGCTGCCCTGAAGGTCACTTTGGAGCTCCTCATGCTGACAGTTCAGGACTCAGTAAAGCAGGGCTCAGTAAGGCAGGGCTCTTCGCTGGCCGAGGAACAAGTGCTCCTGATAGGGTGTGCGAGGGCGAGCCCGTGTGAGCTAGCGCGTGAGCTAGGCCGGGTCACAGGGTCAGGGCGTGCGAGGGCGAGCCCGCGCGTGAGCTAGGCCGGGTCACAGGGTCAGGGCGTGCGAGGGCGAGCCCACGTGTGAGCTAGGCCGGGTCACAGGGTCAGGGCGTGCGAGGTGAACCCACGTGTGAGCTAGGCTGGGTTACGGGGTACCCAGATATTGGCTAAAAACATTCCTCATTTCTGGTGAACCCATGAAGGTGCTCTAAAGTGAGACCGGTATTAGAACTGGAGGGCTGAGGAAAAGAGACGGCCTTCCCAGTGGGGGTCTCCTCCCACTCGTGAGCAGACCGGGGTATGGAGGGCATGCTCACAGGCTCTCTCCCCTGGCTGCACGCTGGAGCATGGTCTCCTGCCCTCATCCCTCCCGTCCTCCTGGTCAGGCGGAGGGCGAGGCTCAGCCTACGCACATGTAAGCCAACTTCCTACATTAGATCTATTTATATCTGTGAGTGTGCATGTGTGCACACATGTACTTGCATGTGTGAGGGGACTTAAAAAAGTTTCTGGAAAAGGGAATTAATGCATGAGTTTATTTCGGTGCAAAGCATTTTGAAATCCACGCATAGTTTTTTTATAATATGCATTTTCCAGGAACCTCTGGAAGATCCTTCGTGCAAGTATATAAGGGCACATGTGTAGAGCTCATGCATGTGTGTTACAGGACATGTGTAGCTCATGCATGTGTGTTACAGGACATGTGTACCACGTCGGTTCTGCCCAGAAGCTGCTGCCCATTGGGCCACTTCCCCTCCCTCATGCAGGAACTTGAGTGAACCACGTGGCTTCCAGGGAAGATGGCGAATTGCCCCTAAAACAGCATGGAAGCTTTCCAGAACTGTGAAGCCGAGTCAGGACAGCGTCACTGTGGAGCACACCGGCTCCTCCTCACGGTAAGGGTGTCATTAGCCGACCGTGTGTCCTGCTATCTTAGAAGCGTAGGTGCTGAGGCCGTGCTAGGAGCAGGCTGGGCAACGAGCCAAGACCCCCATGGGGGCCTGCAGGTGGCATGATGGTTAAGGCATTTGGATTCCCACATGGACAACCTCAGTTTGAGTCCCAGACCCAGTGGTTTCAAAAATCACTCTGGATGCTCTTGTTTATGCCCAAAATCCTGAGAGGAGAGTGTATTCCCTCTCTGTCTCTCTTCTCTCTAGCAAACGTGCAGGCCTTAGGGCAAAAACCTAAAAAAAATAAATAAATAAAAAAAGAAAAGAAAAGAACTTCCCCGTCAGAGTTCCCGCTAGCTAGTGGGAGCGTGAGTTATGAGAGGCAGGAGCCTCGCCGAGGCTGTGGGGCTGACAAGCATCGGAGCCCCATTTCCAGCCCCTGTGGGTGGACTTGAGAGCTTGGTCCCTTCTGTGGGAGGCTGCACACCAGTAAATATCACCAGTTTCTCAGAGAGCAAACAATTACACAATGCCAAAAGCCATGATTGGCTTCCCTTCAAAAACCTCACCTTCAAAACTATACTCTGATTGGCAACTAGAATCCCTCAGATTGGCATATCTGGCACCTCATGATTGGTCCACAAAGCAACCAATCATAGCCCACCTTTTACAGCCAATCACAGCCCACCAGCATGTATATAACCACGATCCCTGGCCCACAATCTCCAGACGACCCTGAAGACCCTGAAGAGCTGTAATGCCAAGTCATCTCCAGACGACCCTGAAGACCCTGAAGAGTTCTAACACCATGTCGTCTCTGTGCTGCCCACAATAAACGGACGACCCTGAAGAGTTGTAACACTGCGTCGTCTCCGTGTTGTAACACTGCGCCGCTTGTCCTGTCTCTCACTCCTTCCCTCAGGAAACCTGTTCCACTGTCCCCGGGTCGGGACACCTTCCACTACACCCCAAGGCGGGAGCCAATGTCTTCTAATGCAGTTAGGCTCTCGCGTTTTTGTGAATTTGGTCCATCTTGTCCCTGAATATCTGACTAGGTCTCTTCACACCTTAGCAAGCGAGTGGCACACAGCCCTCAGCGCAGAGCGGGACATTCTGAGCATGGGGACATTGCTGATGGTGGGGTCCTGGTAAGCTACGCCAAGCGCTGGCTGGCCCAGGCAGACATGGCGGTGGACCGAGCCGCTCAGCTCTGAGTGCCGCACAGACTGGGGACGGGAACCACAGGAAAGCAGGTCCTCACGGTCCTGGAGGCTGGGGGACAAGACCAAGGAGTGGCAAAGTCACTTTCTTCTGCTGGTGGCTCCTCCTCCGTATCCGCACAGCCATCCCTCCATGTGCGTCTGTGTCCCAATTTCCTCCTCTTGTAAGGACACCAGTCACACTGGCCTAGGGCCCACCTTAGTGACCCCACTTAACCTTCATTCTCTCCAAGGGCCTCATCTCCAACACAGACGTAACCTGGGCTCTGGGGGTCAGCAAGTCAACATTCAAATCGGGGTCACGGGTCAGCCACAGCAAAGCCTGTGCGGGTTTTCAGAACAGCGGTTCCCTGGTGCTGTCACTTCTGCATTTCTGTCTCTGCTCGTCTTCTAGGGCAGTCATTGGAGAGAGGAAAACATCTCTTCCACCGTGGGGCCACCTCAGGCTCGAGCACAGCGGCACATAGCCACTAACAGGGCCTGGACAGTCCATGGTGACCACGGTCCTGCGCTGAGCAGGTCCCTGGGACGGCGGAGACAGTGAAGTGCACCATTGCCCAGAGCACCAGGAGTGCCAGGGGGCTGTGCCCACTGTCACCCATCCCCAGGAGTGCCGGGGGGCTGCGCCCACTCACCCATCCGCAGGCCACGCTTCCAGTTCAGGCCCCTCGGCTGCTCTGCAGGGACTGCGGCCCGCCTGCACGCCCCCTTCCTGCTCACTGCCCAGAAGGGACAGCCCAGCCACAGGTGGGCGTGGGGCTGGCTCTGCACAGAGCAGAGCCCAGGGTCACACGGAGCCATTCCCCGGGCAGGGCCCTGACTGCCCTTGGTGCCAGGAGGCATCTTCTTTTCCTGACAATCTGGAAGTAAGGTCTGAGAAAATGCCACAGGACCATTTACAGGAATGGGTGAACACACGGCCACGTGGCTGAGTTGAGGGGCTTCCTGGCTGCGTAGGTGGGGGGAGAGAGTCCTGCGGGCATCGCTCTCTGAAGTGTCGCCGCAGACTCTGCTGTGGCCACGGGGAATGCTCGCACTTGCCTTCAGCGCTGCCTGTGGCCTCACGGGGAAGTGAGAGTCGTAGACTGACGACAGCAGGGTACACGGCCAGCCTCGTGCAGAGGTGGTGTGGTGGGGGCTCCAGAGGCAGTGAGGCGGGCTGAAGCGGCAGGGGAGTGACTTCTGGGGAACGTGAGCAGGGGAGACTGGGAAGGATGCCGGGGAGCTGGGCGACCACAGGGGAGGGTAACAGGACGCTCTGCCTTGCGGGGTCAGAGGCCTGGACCGCCTCCTGCACACGACACTGTGGCGACATGGCAGTGCAGGTCCTCGTTGGCACACCGACCTCATTGCCCTGGAGGCGTGCCCAGCAGGGGAAGTGGGCATCACATGGTAGCTCCGATTTTAATTCTCCGAGGACCCTCCCTACTGCTCCCACACTCCCAGTGACAGTGTGCAAGGGCTACCTCCACCTCCTCGCCGGCACTTGCGATTCGTTTTCCCGACATCCTGAGCGAGGCGACCCCTCGCGGTGGGCTGTCTCGTTTCCGGGGAGCACAATGTGGAGCACATCCTTCGGCCATTGCCAGTGTTTTGGATGGACGTGGGGGAAGTGCACTGCAGGGTGTGGTGAGAGCCAGCGGAGAGTCTGTGAAGCCGTGACTGGAACAAGAACTCAGTAAAGGACAGGAGGGGTCTCTATTAGTCACAGCACAGATACCTCTGGGCATGTCAGGACGATCCCCGTGGGAGCTGGGCCCAGCACTGGAGAGGGACGGCTGATGGGAGGGGCGTAAGAATGGGGTAGCATGGTATAGTGGGCGCAGAGTCCTCCCTGCCCAGGGCACTGGGTGTGTCCCCGAGGGCTGAGTGGGCATAGGGCAGCTGGGAGCTGGGAGGTGGTGGGGGAGTCCCAGGGTCCACGTGGCACAGCTGGAGTGCCTGGGGGGAGGGGTGCGGGCACGGGGACTGGAGTCCCTGGGGAGGCCTTTGAGGAGCACGAGGTTGGTGGCATCTGTGCGCCCAGGGCAGACGGGGCCAGAATGTGGGTCATGGCCCAGGGAGTGCAGTGCCGCTGACTGGGGCAGGACGGGAGGTGCTGCACTAGGTCCCACTCGGGGTTGAGGGCTGTGGGCGCGGTGGGGGGGGTTTAATTGCAGGCACCTGGCCCTGTGGAGGCGACCTTCGGCACACCTGAGCAGTCCAGTCCAGCGTAGATGCAGGAGGAAGGCCAGGGCGTGCACGCGCTTTGACCAGAAGAAGGAACGCAGCGAGTCCAGGGTCATGGGGCGGCCGGGTTGGCTGCCCAGGGGTTCAGAGGGCTGTGCCGTGTCTCCGGTCCAGGGTCGTGGGGCTGCGGGCTGGCTTCCCAGGGGTTCAGAGGGCTGTGCCGTGTCTCCGGTCCAGGGTCGTCGGGCTGGCTGCCCAGGGGTTCAGAGGGCTGTGCCATGTCTCCGGTCCAGGGTCGTGGGGCTGCGGGCTGGCTTCCCAGGGGTTCAGAGGGCTGTGCCGTGTCTCTGGTCCAGGGTCGTGGGGCTGCGGGCTGGCTGCCCAGGGGTTCAGAGGGCTGTGCCGTGTCTCCGGTCCAGGGTCATGGGGCGGCGGGCTGGCTGCCCAGGGGTTCAGAGGGCTGTGCCGTGTCTCCGGTCCAGGGTCGTGGGGCTGCGGGCTGGCTGCCCAGGGGTTCAGAGGGCTGTGCCGTGTCTCCGGTCCAGGGTCATGGGGCGGCGGGCTGGCTTCCCAGGGGTTCAGAGGGCTGTGCCGTGTCTCCGGTCCAGGGTCGTGGGGCGGCGGGCTGGCTGCCCAGGGGTTCAGAGGGCTGTGCTGTGTCTCTGGTACAGGGTCGTGGGGCGGCGGGCTGGCTGCCCAGGAGTTCAGAGGGCTGTGCTGTGTCTCTGGCCACTGGTAGTCCTTGGTGCTCTTGGCCATGTCAGTGTCACGCCAGTCTCTGTCTCCATCGTCACTGGGTGCATCCTATGTCTCTCCCCCTCTCCCACAGGACACCAGCCATCCTGGGTGAGTGCTCATGGTCCCCCTGGATGACCGATGACCTAGACCTACTCACCTCCAACGGCATCATTTCCAAACAAGGTCACGTGCACAGACGCTGGAGTAGAACTTGGGTGTATCTTGAAGAACATAACGTGACTCACGGCTCCAGTGGCGTCCTGGCGCTACGCCGAGCTGGTCGGCTGGATGCAGCTCAGCCTGGATGGCTTCCCCGACAGGAGGCCCTGCACCAGGACACCCCTCTGACTTTCTTCACACCCACATCCGTGGTGGGTTCCTACCCACGCCTGATGCAAGGGCTCCAGGAGAGACGCACTGTGGCTGCAGGACTGCTCAGGGACTGAGCTCAGGGACTGTCCTGTCCACACCCTGCCCTACAGTCTGCCGTGACCGGCCTACGCAGCTGGGGGACTGGCACCACGCCGAGTCCCCCGGTTGTTCCCACCTCGGGCTGCGCTGGGGTGCTCAGCAGGGGGCCTGCGGCATCTCGCCCGTAGGGAACGTATTTGACTCCGATCCTGCTACTTCTGCCCGGGGTTCGCTGCTGATCTCTGGATTTTTCTCCTGAACCTCTGAAAGTCTTTGTCCCCGTCTCCTCTGTCAAATCCCCTTCTCGGCACAGTCAATCCCACTTCTGGAGTAGGATTTTCAAGCAACTATTTTTTGGCCTTTAAAACCCATGGGAATTTATGGCAGGTGGAGGGACACAGAGAGGCAGAAAGGTGAGCCCAGCTAAGGAGCGGGGATTACCGAGGCGTCTCGGCCCGGGTCGAATGGTTTGCAGAATCATCTTCCTTCGCGGTTCTCGCCCCTGCTTCTCCACCTGCAAAACCCCGTTTACCCATGAGGCCCCGTTTAAACCCCAGCTCCTCAGAACCTGCCCTGGGCCTGCTCCCACCCACAGCAGGCATGATGATTTTTGCTGCGAAGTCCGTTCTCCCTCCCCGGCTGCTGAGCAAGGGCCCGCCCTCAGGAACTGGGCGAGTCGCTGCCCCCGGACCCCGTGGGCTCCCTGCCCCCGCGGCAGTCCAGCTTCCCTGAGGAGCAGAGGGCAGCGTGTGTCTTCCAGTGCACTACAGAGAGCTGACACGCATGTGCTCTGTGCCGGGCACTGCCGCGCGTGGGCCCTGTCCTGCGTCTGGTGAGTGTAGCTCCGACCACTGCTCAGAAGTCCCGACAGATGGCCGTGTGTCAGCACAAGGACCCTGCTTGCCGTGGGCCCCAGAGCGGGGCAGCTGGCAGGGATCTGTGCTCTTCACCTAGAAGCCCTCCACCTGCCCCCTTCACTTGGACTTGAAAGCAAAACATGCTGCACATGCCCCGAGGTCATGTCCTGAACCGTGCTGGGAGGAGCCCTGGACCCTCAGGACGGGGCACCTGCTCAGCCCTGGGCCTCGCTGCCCTGGCTGCCAGTGGGAGGAAGAACCAGTGTCTGGTCCTGGGGGCTGCCAGAAATGGGGGTGGGCACAGGAGGGGGCGGGGCCCCGGGCGGTGGGTGCATGGTCCCATGAGCCTGATGTGGATGGCACTGGTGGCTTTGTCACTGGGAGCTGGCTGTTCCACGGCACTGGAAACAGGCTCCTCAAGTGACCCACCGACCGAGCCCTGGAAGCACACGACAACCCCGCCCCTTGGTCACGGCAAGCTGGGAGGGGCGCTGAGGCCAGTGGCAGGCTGGGGCACGCTGGGCTTCTTCACGTCCGCAGCTCTGCACACTAGGGAGCCCCCGTGTCTCTTCACTGTGAGCAGTGACACCACCCAGTTTAATAAACGGGGTGTGTGTCCCCAGCCATGGGCCACGGCCAGCTCTGTTGCAGCTGGGCAGTCCTGGGCCCCGGGCTGCAGGCTGCCATCACGGGCCTCACCTGGGCTCCGCCGCGGCACCGTGCCAAGCCCACCATGACCTGTGGTGAGGGGACCTGTCCCCACAAGCGTCCTGGCGCCACGCTGAGCTGGTCGGCTGGATACAGCTCAGCCTGAACGGCTTCCTTTTGAAAAGACAAAATGCAGCAAAACCTACTGTATGCTTTACGGCTGACTTCATGGGCTTCTCATCTGGAGGGATGTCATTTCTTGTCTCAAGAGGACACGATGGAGCTGTCGGCCGGTGGACGCTTCCTCGTGTGTGGGTGAGTGTGTGTGGTCTGTGCACGTGTGGTGTTGAGCTAGTAGAGACCTCGGCCAGCCCCTGTGTGGGATGCGCAGTGCAGAGCCAGAGCAGAGGGCGGAAGGACACGCCGCCCAGCCCCTGCGTGAAGAAGGCCAGACATGGCGCTCACCGAGCTCCACGTGCGAGTCCAGGGCGGAGCAGACACTGGGTCCGGGTGTGTTCTCCTGGTGCCGGGGAGGCGAGCCTGTGTCCTCGACTGCTGGTCTCTGAGGGCAGGCGCCCTCGTGGGTCCCAAAGACAGGCCACAGGCAGGGTCGGGTGCTCAAACGGCGGCCCCTGGGGGGCCAGGTGGTTGCCACGTCTGCACCCTGCCTCTTGGGCTTAGCACCCACTCCAGGAGAGACACAGGGGAGAATCCACTCTTTGTGAATAAAATATGTTTGCTCTTCACGAATACATTTTGCATTTGTCTGTTTTTCATGATGGAATTAAAATCAGTAAACCTTTTATGTGTAAATATCATTGCTCCGTGTAGAAATCACTGAAGGGCTGCCTTTGAAAATAGGAACATTTTCAAAAGCACAATTGGCTTGTTTTCTATTTCCCAAAGTACCCAATCCTGGGGTTTGGAGTGACTTCTCCTGACGGAGGTCTCATTTTCAAGGGCTTAGTAGATACCCCAGGAAAGGCCACACCCAGGCAAGGGCGAGACCCGCAGACCCACAGGGACTGCTGCTGCCCTAGGCGAGGGGCCAGCTCCTTCAGGCGTTCAAACAGACATCTCCGTCTGCCCGAGGACGCCCAGAAGCCTGGAGAGGTCTTCGTACTGCGGGACAGTGACCCTGGTCAGACCCGGTACTGACAGTCCACACAGGGACACGCCCTCCTTTCAGCTGCTCACACCAGAGTATCCCGGACGTCTGGGACGGTGACGAGAGGAGGAGGGAAGGGGAGCGCTGGTCTCTGCAGCCTGAGCGGAAGCCCTCCCTGGCCTGCAGGGCCACTGCCAGCCACGCCCTCGCACGTGCTCCTCTGGCCAGCTCTTGCCACTTGGTACGCCCTCAAGGTCTTGTGCCATTCCCTTCCTGGGGACAGGAACTCTTCACAGGTCCCCGGTGTCCTCAGCCCAGTGCCCAGGAGATGTTTATCTGAGAAGATTTGTCAATGAGTGTGTGACCACTGAGCGTACAGAAGTTAGGCTAAAAAACAAACAACCTTTTTCAAAAACAGCAGAGGAGGAGGCCACCTGGGCTGCAGGGCCTCGGAGGAGGGGAGGGCCCAGGCCCCTCTCTGGGGAGTGAGGCAGGTGCACTCACGTGCTGGGATCACAGGAGGGGCTGCACGCTGTACGCTGCCTGCCCGAGTGAGCAGACCCCGCTCAGGGCGCCTGGGATGGGGCGGCCCTCACCCAGGATGGGGCGGCCCTCACCCAGGATGGGGCAGCCCTGTAAGTCACCCAGGATGGGGGGGGCCTGTACATCTCCCAGGATGGGGGCGGTCCTGTACGTCGCCCAGGGTGGGGCGGTCCTGTACGTCGACCAGGGTGGGGCGGCCCTGTACGTCGCCCACTCCTGTTGACTATCGTGCTGCAGATGCTTCTGGGCGACCTGCACAGAGCAGCCTCCTACGCTTCCTTTCTTCTGTTTTTTTGTTTGTTTTTGTTTTTTAATTTTTTTTTTTCCATAGGCTTTATGTGCTTGCCAGAGAGAGCCGGTGAGAGGGACAGTGAGAATTCACCCCCCACTCCCCTGGAGGATGGCCACACCACAGTCCCTTCTCCATTCTCCTCCTGGGAAGAATCTGGGCTTGCATGCACATGCACCTGGCGTGAGTTTCAGGCTGCCAGGTCTGGGATTCTAACCACGGTTGGCCATGTGGGAATCCAGTGCCTTAGCCACCATGCCACCGCTGGCCCCTCTGTTATTCTCGTGCATGGCAGAAATGGAAGGGCTGGCGTGTGAGGCTGAGCACGTGCACACGCTGACTGAGACGGGCCTTCTGCTTTCACGCCATCCGAAACCTTGGGCCCTGGGCCAAAGCCTTTCCTCCCTGTCTTCACCTCGGGAGCCCAGGAGAGCAGAGCCCATCTTGAAATCACAGCCTCCTAGGAGGGGATAGGGAGTAGAGAGAGTGGGCGCCAGACCGAGGGCTTCGTGGTCTGCTGGGCCATGGCCTCAGCCAGGCGGGCACACCCCAGGGCATATCAGCATCTCAACCACAGGCGTGCTCACTCAGAGCGGGGCTGTGGGCACCAGGGCTCGCGTAGCACTGCCCACTTGGAGAGAAAGACAGGGTCGGGCCCTGGTCCAGGCTACGACAGAAGAGCTGATTGCTAAACTCAGCTGTCTGGCATCAAAGCAGATCAGCGCCTTCATCGGTAGCTGAAACCTCTCCGGATGGATGACGTGGGGGACTTCTGAATTTTATTTTACTTTTTAGGTTTTTGCCATAAGGTGTGTATACTCGCTGGAGAGAGACAGAAGGAAAGAGAGCATAAGAATCCCCTGCAGGGGAGGATGACCATGCTGCAGTCCCTTCTCCTCCTCTCTCCTCTCGGGATTTTGGACATGCATGCACACGCGCCCAGTGTGATCGTCAAACCACCAGGTCGGGGCCTTGACCCACTGTCAGCCTTGTGGGACTCCAGAGCCCTTACCACCGCACGGCCTGCTAGCCCCGGTGTGGGGAGCATTTTAACATAGCTTCTCTCAGACTTTGATGCATGAGGCTTGAGAGAATCAGCCAAAGCTGGGGGCCCCGTGGGCGTCAGCGCCCCTACCTGCTCTCAGCAGAAGCCCGGAGCCGACGCCTTCTCGGGTCTGCTCATGCCATGAGGACCACGCCAGGAGCCCCACTGCTGACTCCCAGCCCGTCTCAGAGACCACGCCTTCCCCTCAGCGCCGTGAGACCCATCTCTCCTCACACCGAGGCCCACGTCTTTTCACTGGGCTTGGATTCCTACAGACTGGTGTTTGTTTTTTTCCCCCCAGTTGGCAAAGACGATGGTTCTTGCTTCATGGATTTATGACCTCACAATAAACTTATAACAGAGCCCTGTGGGCTAAAAAGTTTAGGTGAATGTTTGCTGATTAATGACCGACTGATTCATAGAGAACTGAATATTTAGTATAGATTGCTTGATTGAGACCCAGAGACTGCACCTCCGGAACTGAGCTGAATTTACCAATTTACCCCTCTCTGGCCATGGCTGGAGGACTCGTGCTGTCCCTGGGGTCCCTGGCAAGTGAGCTGCCCGAGCGACCAGCCCCCTCCTCTCACCTGCAATGCCCCGAGCCCCCGAATGGACCGCTCCTCTGCAATGCGCCGTTCACGGCCCGATTTCACACTCTCTCTCTCTCTCTCTCTCTCTCTCTCTCTCTCTCATGCATACCCTGTCTTTCTCCTCGGCTCTCTCTCACTGTCCCTTCTCTCCTGCTCTGACTCACGGCCTCTCAGGTGGCCAGCACGCCTTCTGCTCGGTGCTGCCCGTCGTCACCCCTAGCTCCCACTGCAGCCGACTGAGAGCTTCTCTCCATGTGAACCCTTTGGAAAGGGTGTTTGCCATTTGGGTGACTTGTGATTGTGACCCTGAGTGCCACAGAGGCGTTTCTGCAGGACGTGGCTGGTCTCAGGGTTCGGGTGATGTGTCGGGGGGGCAGGACTTATTCCCCCCCAAGAGCTATTTGCACCCTCAACCTTTTAAGACCCACTCAGCTTTTTTATTTTAAAGTGCTAATGATTCTGCCCCTCTTGTGTTTCGTTAACATGTATTTTCCTCTCTTCTCATCTTTTCTAACTTTGTATCTAAACGAGCATCAAACTGTGGATTGGATAAAAACTAAAAAGCACCTGAAAGGCAGGTAAGAGGGAGCCAAGGTAGTGCTACTCCTGCCAGGGTCAGACCTGTAGTGGAGGTTCTCCACCCTCATCCACCCCCCGGTTCCTGGGCTTCCTTCCTCTCGCCTGGGTTCCAAGGAAGGCAGGTCGAGGCTTGCAGGCCGCCTCCTGCCCCCTGGACGAGGCCACTGCCCTTCCCACAGCAGCCCCACCTCGGCCCACGTGGTCAGCAGCTCTGGACTGGCCTGCGGGAGCCGGGAGGAGGAGGAATTGGTTTTGGCTAGTGATGGGCCTTGGACTTGAGCATGGACCAGGCCTGACAGAGAATGGGGTGCACACCCCGTCCAGGCGGCAGGAGCCTTTCCTTCTAAACGCCCTTCCATCCACTCCTAGAAGCTCCTTCTGAATCCCCCACCATTTGGAAATAGGCAACACGTTTTTTCTTTTTTTTCCTTTCTTTTTTTGAAGAGGTTTTTGCTATAGGGTGCATGTGTTCCCCAGAAAGACAGAGAGAGACAGAGAGACAGAAAGTGAGAACTCACCCCCCAGGAGGGATGGCCATGCCGCAATCCCTTCTCCTCCACTCTCTGCTCGGGATCTTGGGCACGCACGCACATGCACCCAGTGTGAGTTTAAGCCACTGAGTCCGGGACTCGAACCATGGTCGCCTACATGGGAGTCCAGCAACGTAGCCACTATGCCGTTTGCCAGTCCTACAGCATTTATTTTCTTTATCGTCACTTTTTAAGTCCTTCATTTTCTTTTTCTT